>WHYT01013995.1:30352-48113 GCA_009806455.1 Tetrax tetrax
CCGTGGAGGCCCCGCTGGGGCAGCCGTTCTGGAGGGGCTGCACCCGTGGAAGAGATGACCCACGCCGGAGCAGTTTCACGAAGGACTGCGGCCCGTGGCAGGGACCCCACGCTGGAGCAGGGGAGGAATGTGAGGAGTTCTTCCCCCGGAGATGAAGCAGCGGCGTAAAACAACGCGTGATGGACTGACCACGACCCCCATTCCCTCTTCCCCCCTGTGCCACTCGCGGGAAGGTGGTAGAGATAATGTTAAGCCTGGGAAGACGGAGGAGTGGGGAGAGGTTATCTTGTTCTCTGTCTCATTATCCTGCTTTGTTTTTAGAAATAAATGAATAGTTTTCCCCAAGTCAAGTCTGTTTTGCCCGTAATGGTAACTTTAAAGATCTCTCCCTGTCCTTATTGAAACCTCGGGGTTTTTTTCTTCTATTATCTCTCCCTGTTCTCTCGGAGGGTGGGGGGAGTGAGAGAGAGTGAGTCTGGTCCCGGCCGGGTCTAAACTACAATACCTCAGCTGCTGAAATAATGTACAGAATTAATCTCAGCTGATTTATACTGTCTGAAAATTAAAGCATCTGTTTTAAACTGGTTTCCCTAAGTGCTCCCTGTTCTATACACAGCTGTGTAAACAGCCTGGTTGGTTGAGTTTCAGGACAAGGTGAGGTGTGAGTTTCTTTCTGGAGAAACTTTTTTTTCTGTTTTTCCACTAACAGAAGGGGACTTTGGCTGGCATGTTTAGCTTAAATATCACCTCTTCCATTTCGGAAGCTCATTCTCCATGTTCCTTGTGTTAAACTTCCATAACTCTTTGCATACTTTCCATTATCTGTCTTTAAGCAGTATAGTGTTGTTTCTAGCTTGTTGTTTCTCTTTGCAGTTTGTTTTAAGACTAGCATACAATTTAATATGTCTTCTATTCCTTATATTTCCTATTCTATTTCACATTTAAGTGAAGGTGTGAATGTCTGTCTCCAGTGCTCTGTACCCTATAGGTACTGGGGCTCTTCCCTGCTGCCCAGTTGAACGAGGTTATTCAGTTTGTGCAGTGGAGAGGCTCTCCATGGAACCAGTTGACTGCTTTTTGTGGGACCAGGAAAGAGTCAGTGGTACCTCCTCGAGGAAATTCTCAGCAGAGCTCACAGGACAGGCCATAAAAGTATGCAAATATTTTACTCACAGGTGCAGCTCTATAATGTAAAGGAGTACGTCCTGATTTAGAGGTATGAGAACAAAATGTAGCCCAATTAATTTAGCTATTCCTAGGCTGTGAGAATTTCAGTGATGAACAGTTTGGCCCTGGATAATTAGACAACACACTTGTGGTTAACTGCTAGTAGGAATCAATTCTTTGCATGGTGAATCAGACTTGTGATTAGTTTTATTCTCTGTAAACCCTTTCAAGTCATAGGATGAAATAAAATTATGGCTGAGTCTAACAATGGACATGGATGAAGATGTTTTTTCTCTGTGTTGTGAAATGGAGTGTTATGAAAAGGTTTCCTTCCTTTATTAGTTTAGGAAATAAATTCCAGATGAAAAATAGAACAGAAAATAAAAGGGAAAGTTACAGCCTGCAGTAAGCAGAGAGAGACCATTTCAGTTCTTCCCAATTTGCTAGAAAATATCTTTGCCTCCCTCATCATCAGCTTTCATTCCCACCTTATGTTAAAATATTTAGTGAGGCTGTTGCCTAAAACCACAGCAGCCAAACCACTTTAGTGTGGAGTGAATCTGCAACAGGATTCTTAAAATTGGTGCCCAGGGACTGGAAAGAACTGTGCATCATTATGCAAGTGGCATATATAACAGTCAGGCTAAATGGTGAAACAAAAAGGAAAAGAGAGGAAATCACTCATGGGCATGCCTGAGAATTGACACAATAGTTTTCTCTGAAGCAATTCTGTCATATTGTGAAAATATATGCTTGGACCATTTTAAAACTTTCTCTTATTTACTCAATAGACCATATCAGCTCTGAAGCTTACTGCAGCGTGTTTGTTCAATAGATCAGCTCTGTATTTTTGGTCTATCATGTAAATATGTATTTGAGCAATTCTAAGAGGGCATATTTTACTCAATGGACCATAGTGGCTCCTCTGGTATTTTGTAGTATGTTGCAGTTCCAACGTTAATACAGGCATGCTCATCTCCGCAGCGTGGTCTTCCAGTACGCTCCGACGACTGATTCCCTTCTAACCACTGAGGTGCCTGCATGAAAAGGGAGATGGCTTCGAGGCAGCATTTTATTGTGGGAAGCTTGTGTTTCTCTCTTTAAAAACAGAGATCTGCCTTCTGGAAGTGAGCAGATCAGTGGGAATCAATGGCACTGTCCAAATTTTACTGGTGGATCCCATAGTCAAACTACCAGGAAAAAGAACACAACTTTCTTCCAATCCATTGGTAGCCCCTGGATGCTTGCTTGAAAATCTTAGTTTTCTGGTGTGTCTGTGAATGTCTCAATGACATTATCTTAAGCACACGGAATGTATTGTCTTTTTTAAATAATGCAGACTTTTGGCTTTGTTTTGATTCTTGTCAGCATGCCCCTGTAGAGGATCTGCACGTGACCTGAAAGGGGAGCTGGAGCAGCAAACTGGAGCATCCTCTGAGAGCCTGAGGTGCAAGGGCTTACTTCACAAACCGTAAGCATCTCTCTGGACTGCGTGAGGGAAGACCACTTCTGTAAACAGCAGTCACTCAAGATAACAAAGTTTTTCACCTAGGCCTGGCTTTCATATGGAATGACAAAACCCGAGCTTGAGTCATTTACCTCAGACCTCGTGACAGGACAAGGAGTAGGCATTAATATGAAGACACCTCCTCAGTTAAAAGCTGGACCAGAATCTCAGTTGGTGCATGTTAGCTATACGATTAGAAACATTTTATATTGTCATCTCTGTTACTTCCCCAACTTTAGCAAAACAAAATTTATTAAGTGTTGGAATTTTTTTTAATATCTGCCTTTGTTTTTCCAGTTTTTTCAAAGCTGCTGGCATTGCTGAGGCATTAGCATCAGTAAGAGGGGAGTTTGCATATGCAAATTTTACTCGATTAATTAAAATCAGGAGGACTTGGTTATACTGCTGAGCTCCAGAGCTGCAAATATGCAAACAAAGGTTACATGCTCAGAAAGGAAAACTGAGCCCTAAGTCATGGTTTTGTGATAGACTTTTGTTAGTTCTTAGTCTGCTGCTAATGTGAAGCCCAGTGCCAAATTAAATTCCTTCTTTCTAGATTCAAGTGCATGCTGTTCCAGGAGCACACTTTGTGGTTATTTTGTTTATGTTTACGCTCATTTTGTTTTCATTTTGTATGTTCTCCTATGACTTGGAACCCCTTGCCTTTCTCTTTGGTAGGAATAAAGCAATTAAGAGCAGGTGCAGCTTGAAGAATATGGTGGGGCTTCTAGAAATAGTAATTAACAGGAAAAAGAAGCCATGGGTTTTCATTTGTTTTTTAATTGTCCTCCAGTGTGTGGCCTTAGTCCTTTGAAATTCAAAATTCAGAGAATGCTGCACCTCTGCTGCCTCCGGAAGTCATGAGAGCTTTCACTGGCGGACCTGAGAATACAATTTAGCAAGACATTGTCTCCTTTCTCAAAGTGCTCATTCCTGGTCTTGCATGATAGTCTTTAGCCTCCCTCAGCTATGTTGATACAACTGTCCTTGATAAATTGGATCACTTAAATGATCTGGTCACAAGAAAAATAAAAAAACCCAGCAGAGCACCCTAGTACTGAGCACTTTTTCTGTAACAGATAATTTCAATTATCTAATCCATAGCACATTTCCACAAATGGTACTGGCACGACTGAGAGCCCTGGTGTGAGCCAGAGAAAAAAAAATGACTGGGGTGGGACAAGTTGAGGAGCAAGAATTTCTTAGACTAGATATACTGATGTCATGAGCACACTTTGCAGGTGAACCCTCTCTGATAGAGACAGTAGCATTACATTTAAGCATAAAACAGTGTAGCAAGGCAGAAGATTTGCTTTCCTCATGAACAGATGTGCCATTGAGCTGGCAAGTTCCTTTTTTGATCAGCCAGTTATTCCTTCGTCTTATGAAATAAGACCAGCCCTGAAACAGATATGGAAATGAAAAGGACACAAGATGCTTATACTGGTGTAGCTCCCACAAACCCGCATCTTCCCTAGGTGTTTCCTTAAGCAGCCATCTATATAGTGCAAAACAGGCGTCATACTCTTCCATGCTGTTTTGTTACACTTGCTTTGCAAGGAAGAAGTGACTGCACACGGTGTTAGTCAGGAGAGAATATGACTGCTTTAGGTAAGAAGCTCTGAGATTTTCTAAAGCTGTGGTACGATGTGCCCTGTTCACATTTTTAAAAAAAAGAATATTGCAAGGACATTGATCTTAATTTCAACACTTTGATGTCTTTTCTGTTTACTGCCTGACTCTCTACATGCTTTTGCTGATATGAAAGATATGTAGCAAAATTCAGTATCTGCACAGATGATGCCCCAGAAATAGCAAAGGCTGATGCCAATATGTCACATTTATAGTTTGTAAATTATACTGACTTGTTTCACTTAAGGATACAATTCAAGCCCACTCTCCACACACAGCCTCTAATTGATGAGGAGTAACTAACTGTAAAAGAAAACTTGTGAAAGAAATTACCACAGACTTCACGGGTCCAATGAAAGCATAGCTGGAGGGACCTAGGTTCCAGGCAGATCACAGCTGCCCCAGTGCCTATCAGAGTACAGCCTGGGGTGAGACTTGTTGCCATTAAGAACGACAATTTTGATCAAAATCCATGGAATCAAAGCACGTATTCACCAACTCCACATACTGACCCCAGCATAAATATGCGAATTGCTGTACTCTGATCTGTGACACAGAGAGAGACTTCACGTCACCTGGAAAACAGGTCTCTGCATTTTGTCTCAATTTTGCATGGTGCTCAGTAGGCAGGCAAAGCGATACCCAAACGAGATTATTAGCAGAAGCAATGCATTTCCTAAAGGTGAACTAGAACCCAAACACAAAGGGAAGTTTCTGTTACCGAGATAAAGTCTCTTCTTTTGTCAGTTCCTGCACACATCACATTAACATTAATGACAGTTTCAGCTACACGCATGTGTATCTCTCATTAACACTAATGGGCAATAAATGCACATAGATCTCTGGTTAATACTGGTGGGAATTACATATACGTGCCACACTCATTAGCATTAATGACGGTTCTCCTGTGGATATCTAATGATCATTAATGGGAGTTACACGCATGTGTATTTCCTGTTAACATTAGTGGCACGTGCATCTCATTAATATTGATGGCAAATGCAGGAAGCCATATCTTTCATTAATATTAGCAGGAATGATGCACACACTGCAAGAAGAAAGCTGTTCCTGCCATATCCTCAACAAGGAAAGTTTGAGCTGTTGTTAATTCTGTTCTAAAGCAATTTCAGTTTGTGTTGCCTTTTGGTGAATTATCCAAGGTCTCCATGACCTTGGCCACAAGGTGCAGGTTCCTTCCTGCATGAATGAACTATTTCTGACAAAGAACAAAGATGCTGTTCTTTCATACTAGATAGCATGTCATCTCTGTGTTGTTTTTTTTTAATTAAGAAAACATTTTTCTGAAATGCTGCTATTTGAAATAAAAGTTTGTATATGATTTTCACAGCATAGGGGTGGCACACACCAGCTGCTGAGTTATTGCTCATAGGCACACAAAATTCATTATATGTTCTTGTGAGCATAATTCAGTTTTACATCATGCACTAATGCAGTATTGTGTTAAACTCTGACACGGTTCCTGATGAATGCAGTGGAAACAAGAGGCCATAGCTTCCCTTTGGAGTAAAAAAGTATGGATTTACTACAGTGCTGAATTTTTTATCCTAGTTACGAAGGGATTAGACTTCAGTGCCCCATTCAAAAATGTGTTCACGCGCCTGCCAAACTGTTTCCATGGACTTTTCTATGGGACTGCATTTTACATCTCCTTTTGAACATCTGGCATTGCTGTTGCATAATGTCAGTGCAGAGCTCACGGTTTCACATGGCGAGGCAGCTGAGGGCTCTGCTCCCAGAGAGGACCTCCCTCTCTCTCCTTCATGAGGCGTTGATGCTTGGGTGCGTGCGAAGAGCCAGGAAGAACTTACGGCTCAGCACCAGGAGGGCACATGGTGTAAACAGGGATGAGCAGACAGGGCTAATGAAGAACGTTGGATCTTCCTATCAAGTTAAATATATGGAGACAGGAGAAGGTGATTGATGGAGCCCCCAACATCAGAAGGACATGGACCAGTTGGAGAGGGTGCAGAGGAGGGCACGCAGATGATGAGAGGGCTGGAGCAGCTCTGCTGTGAGGCCAGGCTGGGAGAGCTGGGGCTGTTCAGCCTGGAGAAGAGGAGGCTGCGGGGAGACCTGATAGCGGCTCCCAGTGCCCAAAGGGGGCTGCAGGAAAGGTGGGGAGAGACTCTGCAGCAGGGCCTGGTGTGACAGGGCGAGGGGGAATGGTTTTAAATTAGAGGAAGGTAGATTCAGACTGGACATAAGGAAGAATTTTTTTTTATGCTGAGAGTGGTGGAACAGTGTCCCAGGTTGCCCAGAGAGGCGGTGGATGCCCCATCCCTGGAAACATTCCAGGCCAGGTTGGCTGGGGCTCTGAGCAACCTGATCTGGTTGGAGATGTCCCTGCTCCTGGCAGGGGGTTGGACTGGGTGGGCTTTGAAGGTCCCTTCCCACCCAAACCGTTCTGTGATTCTATAATAAAGCTATACCCTGGGAATCAAGTGATTTGCAATCAGTTCTCACCTTCATATCGCGTTGTAGGGTAAATTCTTCTTTTTCTGTTCTTTGATATACTTTCCACCTTATACAGAGGAATTGTAACCTGAAATAGGATCTCTAGATGCTACTATAATGGCTTAGCTACAGTTTATACTAGCAATAACAGCCATGTCAGATATATGCTATTTGAAACAGAAAGCAATATATTTAGTTTTAAAAGTGCCCTTTGGTAAGATAGTCTTATTGCTTTTCTCATTATTGTACAGAATTAGAATATCCACTGTCCATGCAAATTAGTCACAGGAAACAATGTTTGCAAATAACAGATGAAAATTAAAGGATTATGTTTGGCAAACACAACTGTACTATATCAGATTCCCTCAAGGCTGGGGGAGGTATGTATCGCATCTTCCTGTGCCAGTACGTCTGCTGCTGTACAAGGATGCTTGAGTGCCGGGAACAGCAGGCTGTATCGTTGTGGCTGCTGTTCCATTTCAGGAGCATTCTGGAGAGAGGGAGAGGGGGCAAGAGCGTGAGAGCGGTTTTAACTCCCACAAGAGCTGTGCAGACAAACTGCCTCTCATGAGCCTTTTCCACCTGCCCTAGCTCTGCCCCTTCAGCAGCGCATGTGGAGTGCTCTTCTGTTGCCTACCAGTTCCTCACCATTACGGTGGTATAAGAGATATCACTGCTTTCTCTACCAGCAGATGGGCTCCCTGGCCTCAGAAGGGTCTATATGGGCCCTTTATGTAATCTACTTCAATTTGCATGAAAATCAACAACAAATTTAGATACAGCAGGCATAAACGCATAAGACACTTTATAAGCACAAACATACAGACTCAAGACATATGCTTGCATAAGATGTATGTGCACACACACACATATCCACACTCACATTCACCCATCCTGGAAAGTCTAATGCAGGAAAGGTGATTCCAGTGCTAAAGGATGACAGATGTCAAAAGACATCAAGGAAAATCACAACAATAATATTCTGTCTGGCTACAGCAGCATTAAAGATTCTAATCTGTAACTACAGCTTTCACTTATAATTCAGAATTCAGCTGCTAAATAAACTAAATAATTTATCAAGTACAATATGTTCTAACTCTGCAGCTTGCAAAAGCTGCAGCCATACCTTTGTTTCAAAGAGTCACCAAATGGTGGAAATGTCAAGCTCTTCCTTAAAGTGCATCTTCCTCAAGTCCCTTGATAGATAGCACTGATTTTTTTTTTCCTAAAGATGTTTTATTGTTTTTCTACTTTTCATCAGGGTGGGGTTGCCATGGCAATAAAGTAGAATGTCTTGCTGGATTTCACCTTTACTGTCTTGCTTCATATGGTTCTCTCTCCTCAGAGCCAACATGGTGGACGCAGTGCACATACAGATGCCTGATTTCAGATTTCTTTCTCGAGTGTGCTTGGCAGCTGCTCTCCTGAGACAGGCACAGCAGCAGTTCACAAGCAGCACTTCACATCCATCCTCCCACTCTCTGATGGTCACCATCACGTCTCCCTTGCTTTGTGAGCTATCCTTTAAGATGGGCAAAGCTTTTAATGAAGGACTTGCTTCCAGTGTAAACAGAAACTTTTGCATTTCAATTAATTTAATGACCAAATCAATTGTCCTTCTCTTGAAGTTTGTTGAGGCTAAGTGGTGAAACATGCCACAATAGAAATTGGAAAGATCCATCTCACATCCCAGCAATATGCCCATTGCTAAGCCAGGTACTGGATTTAAAAGGCTGTGTTTAGCTTGTGACACTGCCATCATGACTGTGCCTCTGAACAGGGCCTCTCCCTTCCTCTCTCTCAGTGTTTATTGTCATCCCAGTTTTCCCAGTTAGACTTCTAGGACTTATCCCAGAAAAAAAAAAAAAAAGAAAAAAAGTTCCAAAATTACATCACTCACCGGGATGAAGAGATTTAATTTTTATGTCTCTCTCCTGCATCTTTAAAAAATAGATTATAAATCTGTTATCTATATCCAAATTTCACTGTGGTAGCATCTCAGATGAAAAGGGATAGGAAGTGCAAATTTAAGTCACAGTCCTTCAGTTTGAACCTTGCAGAACCTTGCAGAACCTTGCTCTTCTCTCCTTGTGGAGAGAAATCAGTGGAAACGGCTGCTATTTCAGGGTACACTAGTGAATATGCATCCCATGAAAGTATTGCTAATGTTATCAGAATTTAAAACTCCATATCCCAGTAGCTGTATGTCACAAAATAAATTGTAAAATACATAACATTTTTAATATCATGTGAATTATTTCCCTTTAGTGTTTGGATTTCTCTTTGCAGTTCAACCAAAGTAAAACAGTGGTGTGTTACATGAACTCCTGCGGATTAGCCATGATGCCTTTTTCTGACACTTTCAATGCTCTGCTTGTAATGGTCAGGCTGAGAAAATATTTCCTGATTTCCACTTCAAGATCTTACCCTCTGCTTTCCTTCTGTCTTACTCACCAGAGTTGCATTAAGTTTTGCTCTGATTTTACCAACATTGCCCTGCCAGAACATCAGTGTCATTTAAAAATGCCACTATAATATTTGTTCTTATGACTGCATTGGTCTCTGAATGCCAGTCCCACTTTTTCTCTTGAATAGATACTATTAGTATAATTATTATTCATATTTTTTAGCACCCAAGAGACATGGGCATTATCTAGCTTTTTCATTTAGTTAATGCTTTAGAAAACTTCCAGTCTGGGTAGATGACAAAAAAAGCAACACATGGGGGAAGAAGGGTGCAACGAGACTACGTGACTTTGCATGCTAAGCAATAATGTCAGTACTGTGATAATATCTCTTACTTTTAGGGTATCCTGATAAAATAGAGTTTGAAGGGGAACCTCCAGAGCTACCAGATGGTTGCGTAGCTGTTCCTTCAGGAGCTCTTTCATAGGATGTGGCGGGGCAAAGAGCATGAAGTTATTTGTCTGAAAATCTTGCAGTTAGCGTAAGATTGGCTTGCCAGATAAATGGGTGTTAGGAATTGATTTCTTAATAAAGAAGTCACTCAGAAGATTGAACAATTTTTTCTGTGATGTGAGAAAATTTAGTGTATGTTACTTTGCTGAACTGGAACTTCTGTTTTCAGCCTGGTAGTAATTGCCTGCAAATACAGGTTCACTGCTGCCATTGTGACAAGAACTCTCTGTACTTTACAAGACAGGCTTTGTTAACCATTTCTGCCCCAAACTAATACTTCCGAGCACAGTGTGTCACAGCTGCAGTGATAATCACGGTTGTAGAGCAACTCGTGCTTTGGCTGCTTCTCTCCCGGTTGCTTCTCCAGGCAGAGGCCAAGCTTCCCGCCAGTCGTTGGGATGGGACGAAGTAATCCTGCACCTCTTACGCCAGACCTAGGCCCAGTTTACCTATGCACCAGGCCCAGCCTGGTCTGGCACCGGTAAGCCTTTCCCCAGGGCAGTTGTGACAGTGCCTGATTACAGTGACACAAAAGCAGGTTCTGGACAAAAAACCACAGTATTCATTCTGTCACCTGAACCATTCAGCGCGTGTAAGTCCCTTGTCCTGGACAACTGAGCTGCGACTGCTGACATGCTCCTATTTTAAGAATGCACCAAAGCCTAGGCAGCATTTAGAAGAGGAAAATAACATGTTTTTAAAGGTAGTTACATCAGTTAACTTTTTTATCAAGAAGATTTCAAAGTATTTTGTGTGAGTCCCCATGGTGGGACTGAGATAAAGTACACATCAGCTCCTTCCTCAAATCCACGTGAGAGTGAAGAGCTGAAACCAGGAATGGGACACCTTTGTAACTGTGCATAGCCCCACATCACCGACATTTCTGCTGTTTATGATTCCGACTCAGCTGCCCTCCTTGCTGTTTCATTCCATGACAAGACATGCATTTGGGAGGAAACAAAAGGTCTATTTTTTGAGCAAGCCATGTGTGCTGTTCATAGTCCAAAATGCATTTAGTGTGAAAATCTAAGGGCTCTTGAAAACGTCTTCCTGGACTTTTTGCTGAGCCTGCCAAGAACACCGATAATTAACAGAAGCAATTTTTGTGACAGAAACAGAAAGGCTGACCATATGTTTTGTTTATAGGCCTATACAATTTCTCTAAAAGAAAAATGGAACTTCAATCTGCATTAAAAAGTACCAGAACTGAAAACACGGTTCATTACTTATCATGTTTAAATTAAATAAAAGCAGAATTTAGCTTTTGTGTTCAATTGCATTATTAGAAGCATCTAATACTATTTGTTTAACAAATTTTTGTAGGCCTAAGGACACAGCTGGCTGAGCTGAGGTGCTGAATGGAGCACATTATGGTTCAGTATTGCCCGTGTGTCAGCACATGAGCTCTATCCATAGTTGATTCAAATGGGAAAACCCATAAGCCAAATATCAGCTTTGTCATGCCTATGGTAACCACGATGTTTGCAATATCACATTACAGCAGACGTTCAGTCAGGTACTGTTGTATTCCCCTAACTGTGTAACATAAAAAAAAAGGCAGCTGCCTCAGAATGCTTTGTTCTGGGGGAAAAATAAATCAACATCTGCAGCTGATGATGATTCCTTACTGTTATTAAGAGAAAAAAAATTCTCATAGGCTTCACTGCTGTAGAATGAAGCCAATAAAATGCATCAATGCAACTGCAGTAATGATGGGCTACATAGAAGTGTTTAGCGTATATGCACATTGAACACATTTATGAAAAATATTTTATTGTAGTCCTTCAAAACGTTTTGCAGGCCAGACAGTGAAATGTCTTAGATATTCCCTATTTAATATTTTAATTATTATAACAATGGTAACAAATAATAGCTTCTATATGCTAAGACAGTAAAGTTACTTACAACTTTCATCTAAACCGTGGGTTCCTTTAGGCACTATATACATGTGCTGTGTATTTATTTGGCAACGATGTAAACAGGACTTGTCTAGGGTACAGAACAAGTCTTCCTAAGATGATAAATATTCAGTCACCCTTTAATTCACTTTCTAACCCTTCTGCTGAGATGCCCAGCGAGGCTGTTAATTGGTGGTGGTCACTCACGACAGGAGCAGCGGTAGCCTGGGAAGCAGAGCGAGAACTGTGACCTCCTTTTTCCAGCAGCCACAAACAACTGCCTGTTTAGGAGGATAATTCCAGCTCCTTTCTGCTGACCTGTGCTGGATTCAAATCACTATACTAAAAGGAAGAGCCTGCGCAAGCGCCATGAAAACTTTAAATGCATTTATTTTTAGGACCCCTTAGCAGAGGGCAAGCAGAGATGAGGAAGACTTTGAACCCAGCAAATCGCTTCTCTTCAAACAGTGAATATCTGACCTATAATTGAATATGGGTCATGATATCTTATTTCTTGTGGGTATTGTAGTACCCACCGGTAGTCAAAGAGGCAGAGGAGCTGTGGCATTAACACAATCTGTATGCTGATGAGCTAGAGCTCTTTCACGTAGGAACTGAGTTACGGTTTGCCTGAGCAGCTGGATGAGAACCATTCCATGACACGTTATCCTGTTATTCTCCAGTTGTGTGGTCTCTTTAATATTCGCCATTGTATTTCTGTATCTGAGTAATTAAATGAAAAGGGATACAATATTAATAATCTTGAATAGTTTAGAAATTTGCTGTTACCGACTTGCAGATGCCTTAATCACCTTGCCAAACAGAATCAATAATCAAATAGCTGTTGCCTGGAAAATGGTTTAGATAAATTAAACTGAGTATTTGTATGCTTTTATTACTGCAACAGTATCAAATAGACCAGCTCTGAATATTCTTGTTATCAGAAATTTGATGCAATGTGGATTACAAGCAAGGAAAAAAACCTCCTTTCTGATTAAAGAGTACTGGGAAGGGCAAGGTCAGCCATCAATTCCAATGCTTTAGACACACTTGATGTGAATACAGCACTAATACAAATCTTGTTAATTTTAGAGTGGGCCAAACCCACAGTTCTTGCCAACCACATTGCTCTAACCTGAGAGAGAGCAGCATGTTATTCCCATTTTCAGAAATCTAAATGCTCTCTCTCTGAAAAGAGAAACCAGTGTGTATCATCACAACAGACATGGAGAGATGTCAGTGAGTGCTGTAACTTCTGTCAAGCGGCTCGGAGCAAAATCAGATAAACTCTTCAGTGACAAAGCTTCAGCATTAGTGCAAATGCCACTAGTTATAAAATAGTGAGGGAAAAAAAAAGTCAAGCTGTAGAGGTGAAATCTCAGTAGGCTGATTCATTTTTTTCCATGAAGCATTAGTAAGGTTTTAAATAGTTACAACCTCCATATTAAAAATACCCATGTGTATAATACATGAATAAGGGCACCTTGGCTGAATACATTATGGAACAGAACTGACATCTTTGCCCCCTTCACAATCATACTTTTTCTTGCTTATATGAATAGATAAGAATAGTGAGGACTACTTATCAAAAGTTAAATTAGATTAGATAGTGAATCAATTGACCATATTTTTAAAAATAAGGATCCCTCCACCAGTTCCTTTTTTCCCATCGCTTTCTCAAATCAGGCTATTTCTCTGCAGCTCTTTATTGAGATACAAAGCCTGGTAAATGATCATGTTTTATCCACAGACTGACTGGGGCTTTTTTTGTGATTCACTCACCAGCTGCTCCAGAAAGCCATAATCCCATCTTCATTTATATACCTAAGAGACATTTCAGATACAGGTAAGAACGTATGCTACCAAAAGGAGGCTGCTGCATCTGCTCTGCGTGATAAATGTGAAGTGTGGCAAAAATCTCTCTGCAACTCTTTGTCTTTGTGTTTAGGATGAGAAGAGAGAATAAAGCACTTACAGGGCAGGACTGGCTCTTTGAATAATTCAACAAGATACGTAGATTTTATGCTGCCCTATTCAATCACATATATATAGAATCATAGAATCATAGAATGGTTAGAGTTGGAAGGGACCTTCAAAGGTCATCTAGTCCAACCCCCGTGCAAGGAGCAGGGACATCCCTGACTAGATCACGTTGCTCAGAGCCTCATCCAGCCTGAGGATGTTTCCAGGGATGGGGCATCCACCACCTCTCTGGGCAACCTGTTCCAGTGCTCTACAACTCTCATTGTAAAAAATTTTTTTCTAATATCTAATCTAAACCTACCTCCTTCTAATTTAAACCCATTACCCCTTGTCCTATCACAACAGGCCCTACTGAACAGCCTCTCCCTATCTTTCCTATAGGCCCCCTTGAGGTACTGGAAGACCGCTCTCAGGTCTCCCCGGAGCCTCCTCTTCTCCAGGCTAAACAGCCCCAACTCTCTCAGCCTGGCCTCATAGGAAAGGTGCTCCAGCCCTCTCATCATCTTCGTGGCCCTCCTCTGGACCCTCTCCAACTGGTCCATGTCCTTCTTATGTTGCGGACTCCAGAACTGGACGCAGTACTGCAGGTGGGGTCTCACCAGGGCAGAGTAGAGGGGCAGAATCCCCTCCCTCGACCTGCTGGCCACGCTCCTCTTGATGCAGCCCAGGATGCCGTTGGCCTTCTGGGCCACAAGGGCGCATTGCCGGCTCATGTTGAGCCTCTCGTCCACCATCACTCCCAAGTCCCTCTCCTCAGGGCTGCTCTCCATCCATTCTCCGCCCAGCCTGGATTTGTGCCTGGGATTGCCACAACCCAGGTGCAGCACCTTGCACTTGGCCTGGTTGAACTTCATGAGGTTGGCATGGGCCCACCTCTCCAGCCTGTCCAGATCCCTCTGGATGGCATCCCTCCCCTCCAGTGTGTCGACGGCACCACACAGCTTGGTGTCATCAGCGAACTTGCTGAGGGTGCACTCTGTCCTACTGTCCATGTCGCCGACAAAGATGTTGAACAGGGCCAGGCCCAACACGGACCCCTGAGGGACGCCACTCGTGACCGGTCTCCACTTGGACATTGAGCCATTGACCACCACTCTCTGAGTGCGGCCATCCAGCCAACTCCTTATCCACCAAGTGTTCCATCCATCGAACCCATGTCTCTCTAGTTTAGAGAGAAGGGGACAGTGCGGGACAGTGTCAAAAGCTTTGCACAAGTCCAGGTAGATGATGTCCATTGCCCGTCCCTTGTCCACCGATGCTGTCACCCCGTCATAGAAGGCCACCAAATTGGTCAGGCACGATCTGCCCTTGGTGAAGCCATGTTGGCTGTCACCAACCACCTTCTTGCTCTCCATGTGCCTCAGCATGGTTTCCAGGAGAATCTGCTCCATGACCTTGCCAGGCACAGAGGTGAGGCTGACCGGCCTGTACTTGCCTGCGTCTTCCTTACTCCCCTTTTTAAAAATGGGGGTTATGTTCTCTCTCTTCCAGTCATCGGGGACCTCACCAGACCGCCATGATTTCTCAAATATGATGGCCAGTGGCTTGGAAACTTAATCCACCAGTTCCCTGGTGGATGGATCTCATCAGGCCCCATGGACTTGTGCACCTTCAAGTTCCTTAGATGGTCCCAAACCTGCTCTTCGAGCACAGTGGGCGGTTCTTCATGCTCGCAGTCCCTGCTTGTGCTTTCCACAGCTTGGATGGGGAGACAAGAGCCCTTATCAGTGAAGACTGAGGCAAAAAAGTCATTGAGTACCTCAGCCTTCTCCACATCCTGGGTAACCACGACACCCATTACCTTCCGGAGGGGGCCCATATTCTCCTTGGATTTTCTTTTGTCCCCTACATTTCTTGTTACTTTTTATGTCCCTGGCCAGATTCAATTCCGTCAGGGCTTTAGCCTTCCTCACCCTATCCCTGGCCGCTCGCACAGCCTCTCTGTAATCCTCCCAGGCTACCTGTCCCCACTTTCACCTTCTATAGGCTTCTTTCTTTACTTTCACTTGGTCCAGGAGCTCCTTGCTCATCCACGCTGGCCTCCTGGCCTTTTTGCCTGACTTCTTTTTCATCGGGATGCACCTCTTCTGAGCTTGGAGGACGTGCTCCTTAAATATGGACCAACTTTTCTGGGCCCCTCTTCCCTCCAGGGCCGCCTCCCATGGCACTTTGCCCATGAGGTTCCTGAAGAGACCGAAGTCCACCTTCCTGAAATCTAGAGCAGAGAGCTTGCTGTGCAGTTTCCTCGCCGCCCCGTGGATCTTGAACTCCACCGCGTCATGGTCACTGCAGCCAAGGCTGTCCATCAGTTCCACATCCCCCACCAGCCCCTCCCTGTTGGTGAGCGCAAGGTCCATGGCACCCCTGGTCCGTGCCACGCAAGCCATGGCAGCCCTCCTTGTCGGCTCCTCTATCGCCTGCAGGAGGAAGTTGTCATCCACGCATTCCAGGAACCTCCTGGACTGCCTGTGCCCTGCCGCGTTGTCTCTCCAACAGATGTCGGGGTGGTTGAAGTCCCCCATGAGGACCAGGGCTTGCGACCGCTGTAAGGCTGCTCCTATCTGGCTATAGAGTGCCTCATCTGCTCTGTCCTCCTGGCCAGGCGGCCTGTAACAGACCCCCTCCGTAACGTCCTCTGTCCATCCACGTCTTCTGATCTTAACCCATCAGCTCTCTGTCAGCTCCTCCCCCATCCCCAGGCGCAGCTCCACGCACTCCAGCCGGTTGCTGACATAGAGAGCGACGCCCCCTCCTTGTCTCCCCTTCCTGTCCTTCCTAAAAAGCCTGTACCCCTCCATGTTGACGCTCCAGTCGTACGAGTCATCCCACCACGTCTCCGTAATGCCAACAAGGTCGTAGCCCTGCTCATGTGCACGCATCTCCAGCTCTTCCTGTTTATTCCCCATGCTGCCTGCGTTGGTATAGAGACACTTCAGCTGGGCCCCCGACAAAACCAGCTCGCTGGCTGGAGTGACAGGTGTTCTTTTGTGTCGCAGATCAGGTTCATTTACACTTACCTTCGATCCTTCCCGGACTTCTGGGCACTTGGTGCTGGCCCTGGCGCCATGCTGATAGCCGTGGGCTGAACTGTGCTCCCCCTCCCCCAGCAACACCAGTTTAAAGCCCTTCAGACAAGTCTGGCAGGTCTTCGACCAAGCACACTCTTCCCCGTCTCGGTTAGGTGCACGCCATCCGGCCCTCACAGCCCGGGCTTCTCCCAGCACGCGCCGTGGTCTGGACACCCAAAGCCCTGGCTGTGGCACCACTCCCTGAGCCACGAGTTGACCTGCCAGACACGTCTGGCCCTTTCAGGTCCCTGCCCTTCGACCGGGAGGGTTGAGGAGAACACCACTTGATCTCCAGAGTCTGTGACTGTAGAACCCAGGGCCCTGAAATCCCTTTTGATGTTTCTCAGGCTGCTGCTGGCTGTGTCGCTGGCCCCCACATGAAACACCAGTAACGGATAGTAGTCTGTATGCCGTATGAGGCCAGGTATTCTCTCGGCAACATCCCTGACACGAGCCCCCGGGAGGCAGCACACCTCCCGAGAGAGCAGATCAGGTCGGCAGATGGGTGCCTCCGTACCCCTCAGGAGGGAGTCACCCACTGCTACCACTCCCCTCTTTTTCTTGGTGGCACTGGTTATCACGCGAGCTGGTTGGGCTCCCTCGCACGGCTCCAGCGCCTCCCCCGAGGTGCTGGGTCTGACTTCTTCGGTCTGCAGAGCAGCAAAGCGGTTCTGCTGGGGCACCTCAGGGTTCTGGGGAAGCTGCTTCTTCCTCCTGCTGCGCCTTGTCCTTGCAGCTTTCCATTCATTGGCATCTTCTGACTGATTGCTTACCTCGTGTGTAGGTCTCCGGGATTTGAGTGGTTTACTGGGTGCTGCGGTTCCGGTGCAGACTGTGCCTGAAACCAGGCATCCAGCTCCCTCTCAGTCTCCCTGATGTCCCGCAGCCTCCTGACGGCCTCCTGCAGCTCAGCCCCTGCCGCAGGAGCCCCTCCACCCGCGCACACCTTCTGCAGCCAGGGCTGCGTCTGCCCCTGCCCCGGGAGCGGGGTCCAGGCCCTGCTGCAGCCCGAGCTCTGCACCGCAGCCTCTCCCCTCGGCTGCTCCAACTGCACGGGGGTATCGACCGCAGCGGGGGAGCCGGTGCAGACCTCCCGGCCGGAGCTGCAGCCT
>WHYT01013995.1:48133-79812 GCA_009806455.1 Tetrax tetrax
ATATTACTGGCCTGTCAGCCCATTTCAAGAAACAGAGACATGGAATTTTTTGATCAAAATAGTTTGACTTTTTCCCCTTAAGTATCAATTCCCTGTGTAATCAGTTTTGCAGCTCTCTGTAGAAAACCTAGCGATTCAGATTTTTAGTGATGCACTCTCTCTAATGATGGAAGAAAAAGAAAAAGAGTGGCAAGTTTTCTGGTAGAGGTAGCTCTTGTCTATGACACTGGTTTTTAGCTCTCAAGTGAGTGGAACAATGTATAACTCCAAGTGACAAAGCTTATGAATTGCTGTTATCAGTGAGAGCTTGCTGAGAAAATGAACTGCATGACTATACTTCTATTTTGTATTCCATGGAAATTAAAACCATTTTAGACCCTGCATGCAGGCCTTTACAGAACCGTCACATTTTTTCTATGTGACTCATGTCTCTATGAGTCATTTATAGCACTTTCATATGCAGAGAGAATTTTTAGGCTATTTATGATGCTCCTCTAAGTATACTTAAGCCCTCATTTTTAACAGGGGCTGGGCGCACAAGTAAAAAAAAAGTTTCTTCTGGACAATGCTTTACCATGATAGAAACTACAATGATGTTTAGGAAATGGAAATCCCTGTATGTAACCGCATACAATTTCTAAGTACGAGCAGGCTCTTACCTGTATTTACTACATTTCATAAGTAAGGAAATCTGTTTGCCCCTTCTTGTGTGACCTTGACAAATCATGTCCTCTTGGCAACCCTTAGATTTCATGCAGCGGCGGAGCTGCAGGAAAGTCCCAGGCTTCACGCAGCAGTGGGGCAGACTGCCTCAGCCCTTTGCAGGCTGCTCTGCGCCCGGTGCCAGCGCGGGAGCTGGTGGGGAGGATGGAGCGACAAAGAGCATTAGCAACCCTGTGAGAAAACACTTCGGCAATCTGCGTTGTACCTGGGAATAAATATCAGTACTACAGGGGAAAAAAGCGAAAGATGGGGGATCACTAAAATGGCAGAGCTACTGCGGTGGCTTAAAGAAAAAATAAAATCAGCAGACAAAGGCGTCAGTGAGCAAAGGACTTAGGGTTTATTGTTACCCCCATTTATTGTTTACTGCTACCTACCTTTCACAGCCCTTGTGTTTTGCACCATCCTCTTACGCTCGGGGTATGAAATTAAATTTCTTTTCTTCTCCAGGACTATTTGCAAGCTGCTCCCAGGTCCCATGTCAACACACACTTCTTACTTGAAAATGGCTGCTGAATTGTGAGGATGAGAAGACAAAGGGATCAATTCCTGTTTAAAATGATCAGATAATAGTTAGCAAAACCACTTTTTTTTTTTCCTGGCTGCCTGTTTAAACCCCTACTGAGATAAAAGGGGGATGTATGTGAAAAAATCTGAAACCTCCAAGACACAGGCCTTTTGTGGGAAGGTTGGAATGGTCTTTTCAGGGCTTTCTCTTTATTTTGAAAATTTTTAGAAATATACATTAGAACAGACCAAAGAAAAGGATGAGACACCCTGCAAAGAAAGCATGAAACAATTTTAAATTATGTGTGACTTCATTTTTGCCTGAAGGCATGCTGAATTCATAAAGAGAGTCCCCCAGGATATTTCATAGTGCAGCGGTACACAGCCGGCTTCCCTGACAGGTCATTACTGCATCTCATGCTGGGATCCGACATACGGCATGCTAGTGCCTTGGTCTTGGTGTAGTCCCTGTAAATATAAATTGAGGACTCTGTCTTTGGAATCTCAAAGGTCCAGGCAGACTCACAAAACAACGGGTGAATTGGTTTCCACCACAGGACAGAGCTGTCAGGAAAAGTTATCTTGAATTCAGAAGGCTCCTTGCAAAACTTAAGTGTATAACATGGACGGCTATGTGAGGTTGGCTTGTTGAACTACTCCTTTCTGACTTCGTGCAAGGTAGTAGACTCTGCGCACCTGAAAGAAATTCATTAAAAAGGGGGAGAGAGCAGAACAGGACATACAGAAGAATGGGAGGGCTGAATGTAAAATAGATAATAGAGATGCATTAGGGAACAAGGAGGAAAAAATACTTCGTTAGTGGGACATGGTGAAGGCACACCTCACAGCTAGCAGAAAATCTGCCTTCCTGTGTTGCATGGTGTTTCTCAGATGAGAAAAATCTGTGGTTGGTATGAGAGTTTTGCACAGCCATTTTGAAACCTAGGCTGGCTCCTCTGAACTTGCTGGAGGTGTCAGTGACAGTGATGACCCCAAAGAGGGAAAAACTCCCTCCCAGGCCATCTTCCTCTGGCAAGAAATGATCATCTGACCCTGGCCCACATTCTGCCCGGTCGAGTAGCAAAGGTGTAATAAAGTATAAACCACAAGTACTAGGAGATTGGGCTCAATTTGATGATCCAAGCCATTTACCAATTTTAGGTCTTTGGAAGATTGCATTGCTTGTGCAAAATGTTAGTGAAGAAAAGCTTTTTAATAGTGGCTGATGCTTACACAGATTTTGTGAGCAAATCAGTCAGATGTCCTGTTTGAAAACTAGTACAGCTGTAAAAGTCTTCTGGAGACAGGCAAAATTTTAAGGCTTTCAGACATGCTAGTTATTTAAATCTGTTTGCATTTAGATTCAGAACCTGAAAAATTAAGCTTCTGGCAGTATTAGTACCCTCCTAAAACTAAAATAGCAGTTAGTAATAATAACACTCCAGGGCATGGCCATACAATGAGAAAAAAAAAACAAAATACTCAACTTTTATGCTAGATTAACATAATTTATCATTTGGCCAGTTAAAGTAATTCCTCAAATCCACTATGGTCTTCCTGTAACTTTTCTGACTAATTGGAGGTTGAAATCACTTACTTCTTGAAGTAGAGTAAGGAAGAACATCTACTTAGCATTAGAGTGAGAAGTGTAACCTGTGGTCTTATTGTTCTTATTTGAATCTGAATGAACATTTCTTATTATAGTGGAATAGAAAAATGTGTTGTCACGCTCCGATTTCGGATGAGAGGAAGGCCTCCTTGCGTTCCAGCCGACCTCAGACCAGTCTGGGAGGCTGGGGGCGGCTGGACCAACCTCTCACACACCGGAGTGAGGTTTTGCTCCTATTCTTGGGAACAGAATTAAGACTCAAAATGGAGTTAAACGCCAGGTAACTTTATTAACCTGACAACAAGTTCACAAATGCAAGAGAAAAAGAGAAAGAAAGGAAAGAGGGGAAAAAAGCTTCAGTTGCAATAGCTACCACCTCGGAGCTGCGGCATCCCGACGGTCCAGCTCACTCAGTGGGAGAACGTTCTGTCCGACGTTGGTCGTTTCTGTCCTTTTATTGTTCATTGCATTGCATATTCATTGTCCTTCCAAGAATCCCGTTGCATACCCCAAGAGCGGGTTTCCTTGGCCGCACCCCTCGCCTGGCAGTGATGCGCAGGCCCAATGCCGTCTCTGGGCCCCTCTGTTTTTCTGGCCCGGTCTGGGCACATGCATGTGGGAGGGAATCAGCTCGGTCATATTCAGGTTTGCAAGAAAACAGGAAGCCTCCAGTCCTGCGGTTTGACTGCTGCTCCATTGTTGTGACAGTGATGGCAGGTGGTGGTTTGATGTTCCGACAATGCTGAGACAAACATCCGACACAGTTTCTTACATGTGTGAATCAATAAATGGTGCTTCAGTATTAGCTAGAAGAGTTGGGGAAGTGCAACTGGGGATAAAAGGCTAGAGGCTGCCTTGCAGATTTTCCTAATCTATCTTGTGAAATCTTCACCTCTGTACTTTGTCTTCCTTCCTTTCTTCTTTCTCAGAAATAGCCTCAGTCAGTTTATTGATTTGGTTTTACCCCAGATTTTTAAATTGTAAAAGTAGTTGTGACTCCTGGTTTGACCAGATACCATCACCTTAACAACACCTGTGGGCCTGAATCACAGCTACCTGCTGTGTTTGGAAAAATCCTTAGGTTATGAAGGCCCTGCTAGGTCATTAGATGGGAATATCAGAAACCAAGGCTATCTTACTGCACTTACACGGCCAGTGTCCTGCACATAACTAAATTTATTTGCTTGCTAACATGGTAGTAATGACCAGTAACATATTAGAAGTAAATAGATCAAGAAATAATCATTTTAGAATAAAGATAAATTTAATGCTACACACCAAAAAAAACAACCAGGCAAGTAAATGTGTAGCCATGTCATGTCATGTCAGGGAATGAGGCTTCCCTGCCTCAGTTTCCCCATGTGTAAAGGGAGTTGGTCCATGAAGTTTCTTGGTAGCTAAAAAGTTTTAAAACTACTCATGATCATGTAAATTTTCTTTTAGAAGACTATTCCTAATTAAAAATGGCTCCTAGTTTGGACACTTTCCTTCATGCTCATTTCTTTTTGCAATATCCCATTACTTCTAATTCCTATATTCCATTATTCTCTCAGCCCACTCTCTTAAGTTCCTCTCCCAACATGGGAGGAGGATAGTTACCATACTACCCTTGGCCAATGTTCAGCTACACTATATAGTTCTCCTAGAGGTTCCTCGTCAGTCAAACTGTTCTGGTGCTTAAACATTAGCATTTCTTTTTGTTTATTGTTTTTTTTCTTCCCTAACCATCTATCATTGCCCTTCATTTACAGCTTGGCAGCCAATTTTAAATCCATGAGACAGTGCTCAATTCCAGTCCAACTGAGATTAATTTTTCAAGTATGATTTCTGAGGTATTCCATCTGATGTCTACTGATGCTGGATACAAGATCCATAATCTCTCTTTGTTACAAATTTCTGACCCCCACTGTAGTCACTCACTGTTCCAGCACGTGCGTCTAGAATTATCATTACACTCAGTGCTGTTTATTGCTCATGTTTCTGCTGTCAGCTGCTTACTTTCCTTTAAAAAAAAAAAAAAAAGCTCACTTCCATTATTTTCCTAGGGATTGTAATGTGATTTACCAGATGATAATTTTCATGATTACTCTTTATTCATCTTTTAAAGTTCAGTGCCATCCAGCCATCTGGTGTCTCATTAGTTCTGCAAAAGACCTAGCCTGCAAAGAAAAAAAAAGTACTCACATGGCTAATTTTAAGTATGTGAATCCTAATGATGCAAAGGAAACTGCTCATATTTTTTTGAGGCAGGCATACAGATAATTCTTGCAGGAGCAGGCCATAAAACACTTTCAAAAGATTTCTTTGGTTAATCACATAAAGTAATTATCATGAACACTGCAATGTACTTCACAGAGAAGTACTAATAGACCTGTATTGAGATTTTTCCATGCATTTCTTCGCCAGCTTTTTATCAATCATCTAGGCATGACATTTTTGACAATATGAAGAGCAGTGTAAAACAGTGTTAACCTGAAGTGTGTTGACGGATGTATGCTTTCAGGAGATTTGGAATCAGATTGCGAAGTCTTCAGCAATAATTTCTTGATTAGCCGTTTTGCGTTCTCTTTCCCTCGTGGTGCTAGAGACCTGCATACCAGCACAGTCAGTTTAGAATCAGTGCGATCAACGTTTTTGGTCTTCTTCGTTAAATAACGGATTTTCTCCCTCAAATTACTAGTCCTCACTAGTATATGTATAAAACCTCATCTTATCTGTCTTACGTTTCACAACCAGAATTTGCTTTTTTTAATGTCTAGAAAGGTGTTACTGCAAAGGAGCAGCTCTTTTCCATACCCCTTTTTCTGACTATGTCTGAGAAACACCTTTCAATTTATTAATGCACTACTTAGTAAAAACATCTACCCTTTGTCAATTTTAGCGTGCCATTACTAAGGTGTGAGCCATTTAGTGAAAGGCAGCTTGTTACTGCTATATATAATAAATATCCTTCAAATGCCTACTCTTTGAATTTGTGACTCATCAGTCTGGCATCTCAAATTCCCTTCTGCTCATTACAAAATAGTGATCTTGCTCATTACCACCGTACCAATATCACCTCGTTAGGAAGAGAGTACCGCTTCTTCTGGCAAACTGCAATGTTTTCTGTTTCATTGCTTTCTGCCACTTAGCTTGTTAAATCAGTTTGCACATAGCCACATGCCACTGCAAAATCCTGAATGTTCCTTTTTAGGCTCCTGAATTCGGACGGGGTGATGTGGAATATGCAGGATGCATGTCAGTTGCTGTCATTAACTTACAGAGCCGACCCCAGCTCAGAAATGCATTTAGCTGTGCATTTTGCACATCTCCATATAGGAGATTATGTATTTTTATCTCCTTAACTATGGAGATACATTGGATTGGCGAAACAAAGAGAAATAAGGTAGTTTGTGTCAGGACCTGTAGTAAGTCTGCAGGTGAATTTCCTGAAACCCAGCAAATGTCTTAACCACAACACTGTTCCTCCTGAAAAGGTAAGGCCTCTAAGCCATTAGCAGTTTCTAGAAAATATTAATCAGAAAAGGTAGAGGCAAATTCACCTGCCTACCTCTAACTGATTTGAGACAGCAGGGCGTAGTTCAGGGTTACTTTAGCTGCTTTTATATAATTTACTCGTTAACGTGCACTTGGACACTTCACCAGCCAGGGAGAGAGGAACATCCCAAAGACAAAGGAGTTGGAGCTGCCCAAAGGCTCTGGAGTTGGAGCTGCGTACCAATGTAAAAAATCAACACTGCTTCCCCTAAAACCAAACCAAGCCACAACATGTCCCCAGTGGGCTCTTTCAAATGAAGATATTTAAATTCCCATATTATTCTTATTTAATCCCAGTGCAGATGATAAATTATTAATGATAAGGAAGTGTTTGGTCTAAATGCCAATATTAAATCCACTCTGCTGAGTTGATTGGCTGTGAAATAAATGCTAGAATGAACAACTCCACAAGTCAGGAAATAATTTGCATGTAAACATCCTCACAAAAGAAGAAAGTCACTTTTAGACAGCCTCTAGATTAAAAGCATTGGGAATTCATTTCAGGTTTAGCGTAACAGTCATGATGGGCCAGCATGCTCTCTGGGATAAGAAAACATAACATCTCCAGAAAGAAGAGACTTCGGTGGAGCCAAGTCAGTTCAGGTTCATTTAATTCAAAATCTCCACATAATTTCCTTTTATTTAAACCATTATTAAGAAATATCCTTCAGTTTACCACATGTGAAGCATAAGCTTCCTTTGGTATTAACTTTGACACATACAGAGCACTTGGGGGATTATATTACTTTAGGTGATTGTACCTGTTAGTGAGCATTTGATTGCCCTCAGTGCAGAAGGATTTACTCTTGTTATTGATTTGTTGGCAAATATATTGGGTGGAAATCCCCTGGTATTGCTGGTAGCTGCAAATTCCAAATTTTATTTGACTTGTGAACAATTTTCCTCTGTGTTTAAACTTGTGATCGCTTTGTAAAAAGAAGAGCCCAAGAGTGAGGTGAAAAACAAATGATGGTTTTTATTTTGCTGAAAAGGAAAGCTGCCTTGTTTTGCTTTGTTCCTGGTTGTTGATTGCATTAGTCTGGCTTTTGTCATGGTTACTCTTGCAACAGGCAGCTGACTGAGAATGCCTTACTACTGGAGCCAGCAAGAAAGAAGCCATTACCTCTAATGAGCAAAAGATCTTCAGGGCAAATTTTGTCTCATTTGGAGGATAGAAATCAGACTCATCCACCCCTTAGTTGCCACAAATAAGTGTATGGGCAGATGTGACTTATTTTATAGCACTATTTTCCTCCTAAGTAATCTTCCTCAGTGGTTTAGACAGGAGTAAATGAAAGCCAAGAATACTCCAGATTGAACCCTTGCCATCCCGACCCTCAAGGCCAGGGTCATGGGCATCCAGGCAGCTCGCTCTTTCTTTGCCCCACTCAGACACATCGTGGGGCCGCGCGGCCCAGGGGCCGTACAGACGGACACGGCCAGGGAGCAGGCCCAGGCCTCCCTGCCAGCGAGTGCTCATGGCAGGGAGCATCCGGCTTCCCTTGCCTGGCTTCCCCTTTCCAGCTCCGTGCCTTGGTCTGTGCTCCAACAATCAATACATTCTTAGTCCTTGTTGTCAGGTCCCTAGGAGACGTAAATTGATTTATCTTTATCTGTTCTTTGCCAAGGCACAATCCTTCTGTCTCTACTCACTGAAATTTCTGGTAGAATACCATAGAAGTGTTACAAATAATTAATGCAGAATTGGGCCTCTAGGATACAAAATGTCTCCTCCAGCTTTCCTTATAGATTGATTCATAAAACTTGATCAGAATTAGCAACAACAACAACAACAAAGGGAGTTTCATTAAACCCATATTGGGAAATGTCTAAATAAATAAAGTGTTTCATTATGTTCTCTTATTATATCCTACAATATTCATCCTGCTAAGGTTAGCACTCAAGTTATTTTTAAGATATGCATGACTAAGATAACATAAGATACCATATGATTGCTCCATCTGAGACATAATAGTTGAAAGTCATTTTTTTTCCAAGGAAAATAACAGTGAACAGTGCTATTAATTCATGGTAATTATGCTACTGGGAGAAGTATATGACTTCCACTGCTGAATAATCAACAAAAGTAAATTAGCTTTAAGCAACAAAATGTCTATATCTGTGAGTGTAAATGACCTTAAGAATAAAGAATTAGGAAAAGCAATTTAAATACAGTTTTAAGCATCATAAGAATTTTTTTTATTATTATGTATTTTGAAATGTATTCCATGTGAATTCAAGACTCTGCAAGGCAAAATTAATTGTCATTCTCTTCTCACATATTTTAACTAAAATGCACAGGTGTATACTTCTACCTGAAACTTTTCCAAATTTCAGATTTATCACATGAAGAAATATGGTTCCTGGCACATTTCCACATTTCATTTTTACTTCTAACTCAGCAAAATCAGAAGCAAAACATTTAATTTAATAAATCTGCAGTTTCTTATCGTTTGTCTCTCAGTCCTCATTGTCTCTTTCAAGTGGGCTGTATTTAAAGTGAAAGCATTTATCTCCATTGTAGACACTTTTGATCAGCCTTTTCAAGCTGATTTAAAACACTTAACATCTTAACTTAGGAAATTATTTTCTAGCTGTATCTATCTATTAACTTGATTTTTTTTTTCTTACTTTCCTACTTTTCCTGCCTCTCAGAAGGAACATATTTTCATAAAACTTCTTGCCTTTTACCTCCACTTCTATCTGTTCAGACTTGATGTGTTAGTTCAAACTGCTCTTGTCACCTTTGAAAAAAAGGTGCCTTTTTTTGCATACCATTTCTTACATTTTTTTCATATATAGATACTCCACTTACTCAAGTCTTCTTTGCATTTTTTCAGATTTCTTTCCCTACAGTCCTTTCCGCTGCTTCCATTTGCCATCCCTCTCACCAGATTGGTAGACGGCAGCTGTACAGCAGCTATATATTTTTCTCCATTAGATAGTCCTAAATACATAAAATGTGTTGTTCTGTGGAAAGAAGCTGCCATGTTGTGAAGGTAATTGACATAGACTTTTACAAAAAAAAAAAGAAAGAAAAAAATACTTTTGAAGACTTCATATTTTTCAGTTTGAAGTGCTTCGATCTACATAGCTGGAAATTTGGAAACACTTACTTAATTGTTGATTACTTAATTTAAGAATACCATCCAGTAATGCCACTTTCTTATTTGTTTTAAGACTGTCATTTTCCTGTTAAAACGTAGATGAAGATACATAAAGCAGAGTCAGACTTATTGAAATCTTGAGTCTTATCTTGACTTGAAAGGAACCAGTACCTCTCCAATGTGCTGCAAATGATCTGTGTATGAATATATATAAATGGAATATTTTTGTACATAACCTCAGAGTGGCCATTGTGAAATAATTACATTGGATTGGTGTACAACTGTTATTGACAGCTATTTTTAAGCAGAATTTAGGATAGTATAGTAGCAGAGATATACACATCAAGGGACATGTAAATTCTATAATACTAATACTACGCCTAAAAGTGCAATTTGAATTATGATATGTGTATGAGACATAATTAGAAGCAAATTAGAGAGGGATTAGGATGGCCATTCTAACCATGATTTAAGAAAATGAAATCTTACAGGCATGCTAGCATAGAAGATACTGATGTACTACAACCTCTCACTATTTCAGGTAATATTGAAAACAAAAGTATTATTACAACAAGCTACTGTGTTCTAAGTTTTGAAAGAGGTAATGCACCCCTGTGTTGTTTTGGAGTTAGTTTCCTCCTGTAAGAAACATCATGAATGTGTTACAAGGCTTCCCGGAAAAATTTGGCCGCCTGTGCTGCACTGTCCTTCCACTTGCTCATGTGGCAGACCACCTTCTTCCAAGGCGTTGGCTGTTGTGGGGAGGACTTAGAGGGAGTGAATCAAACATCTCTTTTTAACTAAGATGTTATTAAATGTTCATTTTGGTTCCTGGGAACTTCCTAAAGGAAAGTCTTACTTTTCCTTTCAGTCATGCTTCAAATAAACGTACGACATGAACTGAGAATAGGAGAGAGAAAAAGGACAAGGGAGGAGGGGAGCTGAGCAGAAGGATGAAGCTCGGCGGAATCTGAAAGCTACGCATTCTCTCTGCATGAGGCAATGTATGCATAGTGTGTGTAGGTGTAGTCTGTGCATGCATGTCTACGTACATGCATTTTACACTTTCTAACTATACCTGGGTGAAGAATCAACACTCAGTAACCAATTGTGAGATTCAAGCTTACTTTGCTGATAAATCATCTGAAGTAAATATTGCAGTGTTCACATATATCCGTTATATGGTGCTACTGACTGAAAAACACACAAATAATTTTGAATAAGTATGATATATATGAAAAATTCACTATGACTATGCTGAATGACACTGACTAAGTAGACGAATGTGTCTTTCATTGATTAGAATGTATACCTTAGATTTTTGTTCTCTGAAAATACCTAAAAGTACAAAATTGCAATTAATTTAAAATTTACACTTCCTGTTATGGCTCTTAGTCATAAAAGTTTTTAAAGATATTTACAGAAGACAGAAAAGTCTGGACATGGACAAAGCCATTAGAAAAAATTAAGACCTGTTTGGAAATGTTTTGTGATTTTTTCTCAGGCTGACCCAGAACATAACATCAGTAGGTCTTCTCCCAGATGAAATCTGGATATCCTTCATGTGGTTCTATTGAAGGCATGTCAAATAAAGAGAGAACAAACGACTTTCACTAAGACTGAAATTGATACAACTAAGATATTTAAGTAGCATCTAAGAGGGCTAAGGAAAACATCAAGAAAGAGCCATCACCCAGGAAAGCCCACTCCATAGCTGGTTGCTCTCTGAGATGATGAAGTAGTCATTCGGGTCAAAAGGTCTTCCTCTTTTTTAATTTTCATATATCTGTGAGCTAGGCAAATGACAAGTTTCCACCAGCAGAAAGCGATAAAACATATTTTTGTCTTTGCAAATTGGGATTTTCTCAGGGAAAGTTTTCAGCTGTATGACAACTGTAACAACATCAAACTTTTGCACAACGTTTGCCAGTGCAATAGGTGTTTCAAACTGAATTAATCCTTTGTTATGCTACATTCCTAACAAAGCTGTGGATTGTTCTTCCTGTTCAGAAAGAGTTTGGATCTGATGCTGAGTAACTTGCATGTCCTAAGTGCGTAGTTTTCAAAGCTTTCTGTGTACAGAAGACATATTTGGAAGAAAATGGACTTTGATTTAGCCATACCTGAAAATGTACCTGAGATTCATGAAGAAAATATATATAAAAGTATTAGTCCTGACAGAAATTTTCCCGCCCTTCAAAACAGAGTAAAAATATTCACAGAATTCTGGAAGCTAGTGGATATATGGAGGGCAAAGGGTAAAAATGACTTCTATGTTTCTCTTAAAGTATATTTATTTAAAGCCTGGAACATAGATTTTTTAAAAATATATAGATTTTAGATAATAAAGATGCAAATTTCTATATATTATATATACAGATTTAGATATAAAGAGATATATATTTGACATATAGGCTAGATATTTAGATTATTTTTAAGATCAGATCAATGATATAGAGAGTATTAATTGAGATCTGTTGGAAAATGAAATATTTTATGTGTTTAAGAGTGAAAACACAAATCTGCTTCAGCTTTTGAAAAAAATACCTATGTTAAACATATGTGTTTCAATAAAGTAATACATTAATAACAACAGAAACTTACTTTTTATTAAATTCTTTGGAACATTTTAACAATTAATTTTGTGGATTTAATTCCTTTTTCAAACAAAAAGTATTTAAAAGCATAAGCTCCTCAGCAGAATAGATATTCTGGTTCAACTGAGACAGTGGGATAGAGTGCACCCTCAGCAAGTTCGCTGATGACACCAAGCTGTGTGCTGCCGTCGACACGCTGGAAGGGAGGGATGCCATCCAGAGGGACCTGGACAGGCTGGAGAGGTGGGCCCGTGCCAACCTCATGAAGTTCAACCAGGCCAAGTGCAAGGTCCTGCACCTGGGTTGTGGCAATCCCAGGCACAAAACCAGGCTGGGCGGAGAATGGATGGAGAACAGCCCTGAGGAGAAGGACATGGGAGTGATGGTGGACGAGAGGCTCGACATGAGCCAGCAAGGTGCACTTGCGGCCCAGAAGGCCAACGGCATCCTGGGCTGCATCAAGAGGAGCGTGGCCAGCAGGTCGAGGGAGGGGATTCTGCCCCTCTGCTCTGCCCTGGTGAGACCCCACCTGCAGTACTGTGTGCAGTTCTGGAGCCCCCAACATCAGAAGGACATGGAGCTGTTGGAGAGGGTCCAGAGGAGGGCCACGAAGATGCTGAGAGGGCTGGAGCAGCTCTGCTGTGAGGCCAGGCTGAGAGAGCTGGGGCTGTTCAGCCTGGAGAAGAGGAGGCTCCGGGGAGAGCTGAGAGCGGCTCCCAGTGCCCAAAGGGGGCTGCAGGGAAGGTGGGGAGAGACTCTTCAGCAGGGCCTGGTGTGACAGGGCGAGGGGGAATGGTTTTAAATTAGAGGGGGTAGATTAGATTCAGATTAGACATTAGGAAAAGTTTTTACACCAAGGGTGGTGGAGCACTGTCCCAGGTTGCCCAGAGAGGCGGTGGATGCCCCATCCCTGGAAACATTCCAGGCCAGGTTGGCCGGGGCTCTGAGCAACCTGATCTGTTTGGAGATGTCCCTGCTCCTGGCAGGGGGGTTGGACTGGATGACCCTTGAATGTCCCCTCCAACTCAAACCATTCTATGATTTTATAATTCTATGACTGTAGCTTTCTGCTTGTGAACATAAACGTATTCTCCAACTGATTTTGCAATGGAAATAATAAACAGGTAGAGGTTTATTTAAAAACTGGATGTTAAAAGCTAGGCTCCTAGTAACTAGGATGGCATTTTCAGTGTCAAAATGACTTGGGGTTAGGATATCTGGTATATAAGAGACCTAACTGGTACACCTCCATTTTTGGGAGATTCCTAAGAGGCACTCTCCTAGCTTTGATATAGTTTAGAAAATTGAACCATCTAAATTTATGTTTGCATTTTCAAATGTATTAAGCAACTTGGCATAATTAGGAACTTTGTTGTTATCCACAAAATTTACTTTTTTTGCCTCTCCCTTATATCGTCAGATGAACAAATCTCCTTCAAGTTAACAAGCTGACACAGAGCTGTATTTAATGCAATATCTGATGTTTTGAGACAATATTATGCACATATTTTTTTTTCATTTGATCAGGTAGTGCTCCTGCTACTTCCGTAATCATAATCATAATAAGAAAAATATGGCTTAGGAAGACAGAAAGTATTTAATCTTTTGCCACAGATAATAATGTAATTTATAAGGGAATGTGCAACGATCTACACTACCCCCAAATCCACACAGAAACTATTTTATAAGTTGTAAACTTATAATTTGCTTTGCTTGGTATAGTTAATACATACCCTATAGCAGACAACGTCCACTGGTGTATTCAACACCAAGTTATCTTAGCTTGAGAATTCCTCATTCATTTCCAGCTGCTACAGTATATGAGAGTTCAAGTGTTCTATCTGACGATACAAGCAGGATTTTCATGTGCTTTCCACACAGCAGAAATAATAGATGAATGAAAATCTCTGCTATGCATATTCTTTCCTGGAAGGCAAATGAGTTTGTGGCCTAGTTACTAAGTAGAGGTGATTCTGAAGCTATGATAATTAAGGAGCATAATGCTCTGGACATACAGTCAAAATTCCAGAGACTGATTAAAATTGGTGGATCGTTCTATTTTTTTTTTTTAATTCCTTTACAATGCCACATATTGCCATCTTAAAAAACAAAATCTTCGGAGCACTTAACTTATGCTTGTCAGGAGGTCTACTTAATAATTTTAATTACCTCTATCCGTTAAAAAGTCAGAGCCAAGAAGGCCAGAAAGCTCTGTGGGCACTCATCTAAAAGGATAGTTAAGTATTAAGCTAAAAATTATCCATGTCTCAAGATACAGTTGCCTTTGACTTTGCTATCTCTATCTTCAGTTTAAAATGAATGTCATTTTACTAAGAGAGTGATATAAGCATGAGAACAGCTTTACATATTTTTGTGTGTTGATCTGATTGTAGTTGGATGGCCCACAAAAGACAGACACTCGGAAAAATAAATTTACAGAGTAAGTTATTTTTGAAAAGTTGGAAGAGGAAGTTCCCTTACTTTTCCTAGAAATAAGCAGATCATTCATGCTCAGCGATTTTTTGATTCGCATAGCCTATTTGTGCTCAAGAAGTGAGCACAAGGAGACAGAGAATTTTCTCAGATTTATTCAATATCCAAATGTATCCCCCAAATATTTTTCAAAACTGTTTCCTCTTTACTGTGATCCCCAGTTCATGTTGTTTCAGCTATCTGTAAGCTACCAAACGGTGCTTTGGGTTTTTTCCCCACTCACCCACTCATTAGGTGATCATCCACAAATTTCAGATTACAGCACTGAAATGGGCTTTCAGCAAAAGTACCAGGAAAGGGCATCAGCCAGCTGTCAGTTAGAAACTAGGACAGAGGACTGCAAACTTCAGCTAAAGAAAATCCATTCACAAGCATGTGTGAACAATTATATCATTAGCCACGTTGTTCTTATCTTACCTAATTATACCACATATTTGCATAAAGCTTAAGCTATTTGCTTAAGCTATGTTCGACACTTAATGTTGTGTGTGAAAACGAACTCAGCTTTCAGCTCTGTAAACAAAGGAGGGATATCCAGAAATATTTCATGTCCTGTCCTGATAAAGAAAGAGTAGGTGAGAAAAGATGGCTGCATCAGTGTGGGAACAGCGCCGTGTGCAGTGGGAGTCTGTAGGCAGTACGGTGTTGAACTGCACAAGAGATTTCTAGGACACTTCACTCTAAAGCAAGAAGGCGGCTAGGTTTCTGATAAATATATGTTGTCTCCAAAAATCTAGGAAGCATTTTGCTGATGCTTTTTATAATCTTCCATGTAAAGGAAAGAGACTGGCTCAGGACAACATAGAAATAACTGCTAGTGGCCAATTGAGGTCAATGAGAAGGAAAGGTATAGTTTCACCTACGTATCATCTTCCCAGTCCCACCACGGGGTCACATTAACACTTTGCATTTAGCAAGTTGAAGGCAGAAATTTTGAAGTCTAAGGATATTCCCTGATGGGAAATTTTGGCCATTTCAGTCTTGTGGCCTTCTTTCCTCAGTACTTTTTTTGCAGTATAGCTTTTTGCATATTGTCAGATTTAGCAATACTTGCAATAATGGGAAATGTTCAGTCTTTCCCTAGCACATGCATGAGAGTCAGAATATTGTACTATTTATCATCAGACTGTCCTTCCCAGTGAGACCAGTGTACTACATCTCAGAAAAAAAAAAAGGTGAAATAGAAACCTGCAGCAAATTAGTTATCATGGGGCCATGTTAATTGCTGGCTGTGTAGGGGATGGAATTTTACCGGGGGTTGGTGGGGAGCGGGAGTTTGTTTATTTTTCATTTTTGCTGTTTGCTTTTCTGTTAAAGATAAGATTATCTGGGCTCAAGTGCCTGTAACAAACTGTTAAAATGGTCTTGCCAGAGTGGAATAACATTCTAGACTTTAGCACAAACCTTGGAAAATATTTCCAGGTTGTACAAATGGCACCTTTGCCCAAGTTTGAGGCAACATTATACACCTTACATTGCTCCTCACCTCAGAATGGCATTTCACCCATACTGAATGGTTCGTTTAGTTGCTGTCACTCAAGTATAATAGGAAGCTTTTAATAAACTGATGTAGTGATTGTTTTAACAATCCTTTCTAACAGATGGTCTTGTATACTATGCCATGATTTACAGTATCTGGGTTTTTTTTTTTAAGGTCCAGTAATACTGTTCTACCAACTTAACCCAATATTGATTTATCTCTGTATCTCACTCTCAAAATTCTGGTGCTGTCAGATGTAGATGTAGATGTAGAATCGTGGCATATTGAGACAAAGTGACGAGCGAGACAGCAAGTGAGACAAAGTCAGGGCGCAAAGGCCCACCCCACTATTTGTCCAATCAACTTCATGCTCCTGATTGACATTGTAGCGTTGTTCTTCATCACATACTTCTTCATACCCTTGCTTCTCAGCACGTACTCTTGCTTTGTCCATTGTGCTCAGGTCCTGTTCACTTCGATATATTCACCCATATTCACATCCGCATCACTCACTCTGCGACATTCGCTCATATCGATACACTTGCTCATATTCCCATCCACTGCATTTCCCCCTTTTTTGTTTAAGAGATCCAAAACAAGAGCTACATTGACATGCAAAAGCATAACCTTGTTAATACTGCGCTCGATCATTCGCTGCACACAAGTTGAAAAACAGGGAGTACAGACACAAATTAGAAAAAAGACAAATATTCCTAATAAGCATAAAATAACAAGTCTTTTAAGCCATAGCCCAAGGTTCCCAAACCATGGAAGAAAACCAAAGAAGTTCTCTTCTGAATGTAACTTCAGTTGCTGGGTCAAAGCCTTCAATTGATCAATACTCCCGTGAATTGATCCCAAGTGGTCACTAAGGTTCATACCACACATGCCTTCAGAATCCTGACATCCGTGGCCCTGAGCTAAGAGTAGGAAATCAATTGCAGCTCTGTTCTGTAATGTAGCGTGCCTTCTTGAGTTAACATCCATTAATAAGCCTTGCAAAGCAATACTAGTCACATTGCTTTCTTTAGTAATCCAACACCCGAACTTGTTAATCATATTTAATGCGTGTGCAGTCCCTATGGATGCAATCAAAGAACCAAAAATTCTCTCAGCTGTATTCCAGAATTCTACATTTGAATCACAATTCTCTGGGAACGTTTTACAGCTCGTCTCGTACGACAACTGAGTTGATATGTCAAATTATGGGATGGAATGCTAGGATGAAATAGCGTTAGTCGGCCAAAAGCACATGGTCATCCCACAGCCTTCCCAGGAATACCTTTCCATGCCCTATCTCCACAAATCAAAAAAATAACTTCAGGAAGGCCAATAGCATCGATTCCAGCGATAATTTGACTTCATGCTGTGTTATTACACCAAGTCCAGTTCTTAAAAAATTTTCTGTGTGGTGAAACATCAAACCCAGAACTATTCATGTATATTTTAGCTGTGTAGTTCAAAGAGAAACAAATGTGACTTTTCAATGTACCCCTAATGTCTAATTCCTGGGGTTGAATTGGCAAGGCTGGACAATCATTTACCATGTCTAGTGAGGTGTTATACCAGCCTCGTGGTCGTGAGGTGGTCTTTCGCCATGTCTCATGACACCTCCAGAGAGGCTCAAGAATACCTGGGGGTTTTTTTGCATGTACTGTGCACTGAAACATTGCAAAAAGTATCTAATTCCTGACTTGCTAATGGTACGCCTACCAAACAGGTATGAAAAGGAGCGGTTGGTGTAGCGATAGAAAGACACATGGTACTTGTGTTCATTGCGTTAGCAAGAACAAGCCAAACATTGCTACCAGGCACATTCGAGCTGACAGTGGGCAATCCTGTGACTCCTCTGATGAATCCGAGACATAGGGTCGCACAAAACGCGATGGAACCCATTGCAGTCGATCACCTGTAGAAACACAAGCATATCCCGACCCCAAGTTATTAAATCTTCTGGTTCTTCCCATTGTCCTGAAATTGGATTCTTTACCCTGACCAACGGTTTACCTTGAAATGATGAACCAGGTTGTTTTTCATATTTTGACTTATATGTCTCATCTTGATTCAAAAAATTAAGGACATAAGTTGCTCTCCATAACCTTTCCTGTGGAGATTCCAACCCCATATTCCCCCTTTTTGTTTATTGAGCTGTTCTTTCAAAATCTTGTGAGCTCGTTCAATAATTGCTTGACCTGTGGGTGAATGAGGAATACCTGTAACATGTTCAATACCCCATTGTTGTAAAAATACTCAAACGTGTGCAGAACTATAAGCAGGCCCATTGTCAGTCTTCATTCTTTGTGGAACACCTAAAATTGCAAAACAGGTTAGCCATCGTTTGCAAACATCACGTGCTCTTTCTCCCTCGTGTGCGGTAGCAAGAAGATACCCAGAAAAAGTATCTACTGTTACATGCACATATTTCATTTTACCAAACTCTCCAAAGCGTGTGACATCTGTGTGCCACAACTCATCACCTTTAATTCCATGTGGGTTAACTCCTTCCTTGGCAGGCAACGGGGCTAAGAGTTGACAATCAGGACAGGCTGCAAGAATACTACGTGCCTGAGTCATGGTTCGCTGAAAATGTCTTCTAAGTGCTCTAGCATTTTGATGATAAAAGGAATGTGACAATTTAGCTTGCTCAAATCGATTAGGAACTATTGCAGACATAGTGTAGAAATCTGCTAATTGATTACCTTCCATTATAGGACCAGGTAAATCAGTATGAGATCAAACATGCATCACATAGAATTCGTGCTTTCTTTGATCTATTAAGGACAAAAGCATGTGAAGTTCAGCCATTAAAAAAGTTATCCACATTCCTAATCATTGGATAATCAAGTCTCGCCACTATCCCTGCTACATAAAATGAATCTGTGACAAGATTAACAGGCTCATCCTTAAATTTTAACAATGCCATGTCTACTGCTACCAACTCAGTTGCTTGAGTTGAACCTTGTGGAACAATTTTTACTTCATGTTGCCATTCCGCTTCTTGGGATGGTTTCCATACCACGGCTGCCTTCCTTGATTTGCCAGAGCCATCTGTAAAGACAGTAATGCCTTGTACAGGGGTTGGTCTACAACGTAATTCTGTATACAGGGGCCATTTAGTAATTTCAGCCCAAATTCGATGTTTGGGATAATGAATAGAGATTTGGCCTTGAAAATCAGCTAAAGCAATTTGCATATCGAGATTCTCAGCAAGAAGCCAATTCAAATTTTCTTTGGTTGCAGGAACAAAAATTACAGATGGATCTATTCCATCAAGAGCCTGTAATCTGGCCCTTCCCTTTCGTATCAATTCAAAGATTGTTACCACTGTTTTTGATTGAGAATGTGGCAAAAAGAACCATTCAATTACTCATAGGGGGTATTTGCACCCTCTTCCCATTGAAAGAGAACTGCAAAAGGCTGAAAGACATCAGCAATTATTGCCAACATGATTGGTAGTTCAAGGAGACCTCGCCATCCTTGACGATTTTCAATTGCCTGTGAAAAGAAAAAAAATAGTGAAAAATAAGTCCTTTAAATCAATCACTGTCAAAGGCCAATTGGCTGGAAGCAGAGATGGTGAGGGCATCCCTGGCTGAAGAGCTCCCATAGGCTCAATTACAGCATTAATTGCTCTGAGGTCGTGTCGCAAGCGCCATCTGCCATTCTTTTTTGGAATACAAAACACAGGAGTGTTCCAAGGGCTCACGGAGGGCGTGATGTGGCCAGCTGCCAACTGCTCCTCCACCAGTCTATGCAGTTGTTCCAGGCGTTCTCGACTTCGGGCTCATTGGTCCACCCACACAGGTTGTTGTGTTAGCCAGGTGAGTTTGAAGATCGGTTGTCGCCAGGCTCTGATTGGTTGCTTGATGTTCTCTGCATACAATTTCTCTGTTTCGGTACTGCTATGTGGACTGTAGTTCCAAACTGTCCAAGCATGTCTCGTCCCCATAAGGTGCACGGAACTGGAGCAATGAAGGGAGCAGCACGGGCTACCTGTCCATCTGGTCCGATGATCACTCGAAGATGTGCGCTTTGTCTTGGTTGCTGCATTCCTCCTATTCCCACAATCATGGAAGCAGGGTCTGCTGTGGGCCATTCTGGTGGCCAGACAGAACTCTGGATTATAGAGACATCCACACCAGTATCTACAAGTCCTGAATGTCCAGATTTCCCAGAAGTTTCCCCTTGAAAAGGTACAAGCTGTGCAATACGCTGCCCTGCTGAGATAAAACAAGGAGGCACTGGTGTCCATGCCATGATTTGAATTTCTCCACTGTAATCTGAATCAATGATTGCAGGTAAAACAAAAAGTCCCAGTTTAGTGGTTGATCATTTACCAATTAACAAAGCATACATCCCTTTTTCAATCGGACCCCAAACTCACGTCCGGATAAGAATGACATCAGTTGTTGTTATTGTGACTGAGTGGGCAGCAGCCAGCTGCAGCCCCACACTCCCTGCGGTGGCTGGAGTGAGGTCGCCCACCACACAGTGTGACACGGATTTATTTAATTGTTCGGGGCACGCGGCCTTGCCCCCCCTCTCACATTTCCCGAGCGATTTGATAAGGGCTGTCCATCATCATGATATCTGGAATGACATTCGTTAGACCAATGTTTTCCTTTCCTGCAACGAGGACAGTCTCCGGGAGGAAACATTTTTCTGCCTGCATTTTTTGGGCAATCTCTCTTTAAATGTCCCAAAGCACCACAACGATAGCACCTGCCTTGTCCTGACTTTTTATCCGATACAACTGTGCAGCAAGGGCATTAGCTAAAGCATCAGCTTGGTGTCCTGTTGAGCCAATGTCTTGACACACTCTGATCATATCAGCCAAAGAGGGGTTACGGTTTTTCATAGGTTGCAATACGCGCTTACAATCATCGTTAGCATTTTCAACAGCCAATTGTAATAGCAACAACCCTCTTGCGTCATCATTGTCAATCTGCCGCTCTAAAGTAGCTTGCAGACGATCTATGAAATCTGCATGTGGCTCATCAGCTCCTTGCAGCACCTTAACAAAAGATTGAGGTCCTTCACCTTTTGATGCTGGAATTTTTCTCACTGCCCTAAGAGCAATATGTCTGATTTGAGTATATGCTTCTCTCGGGAACTGTGCCTGCAGGAGCGGGGTACTATAAGCACCTTCTCCTGTTCATATCCTATTGGAATCTGTTGATTTAAATTTGTAATACTTTGCACAGTACATCCTTCTTTAAAACCTGCATGCCACATCATGAGCTGAGTAGGTGTTAACACCATTTTCATTAACGATTTCCAATCATGTGGAGCCGGAGTATACGACTCTGCTATTGTCTCAAGTAAGGCTGTAGTAAAAGGAAAATGTATCCCTCCCTCCTTTACTGTTCACTGCAGCTCCTTTATGGCATCACAACTGAGAGGCTGCCAAACCAGCTGCTGATTAGCTTGATACATAACCGGACAGGCTAAAACAGTTTGCCAATCATTATTCTGCATTGCCTCTTTCTTACACTCTTCCCAGATATCGCGCGTTTCAGCACCCACAGCTGCATGACCAACATTCACATCTCGCGGAGGAGGCAACAGATCAGGTTTCTTTTCAGAGTCTTTTAAATCTACGTTAAACAAATCTGCCTCCAGAGAGGTTTCGTTATTACCAAGCACAGTATCAGGAAAAGAATTGCTAGGCGGAACCCGAGGCAAATCTGGCGCGCGAGACTGCGGTGACAACAGCGACGGTAAAGATGCGGAAGCAGGGTTTACAAGCTGAGGTTGCAGGGGAACAGGAATACAGCACGGAGTTTTCTGCACCGACCCGCAGCATGGAGTTCTCTGTGCTAATCCCCCCCCCCCCCCCCCAGTTTCTGGGGAGATACCGTTGTTAGAGAGGGACGCGCTCACAGGGTGAGGGTCTGGTAATGGGGGTGCCGAGGCCTCAGGCAAAGAAGTATTAGTAGGTTCTGTTGAAACATTCTTGAGGGTTAGCATGATTTGTACCCAAGTGGCTAAGTCTTTGCAAGCTCGGCTGTCTCCTGCTGCAGCGGCTTTTTGAAGGCTTGCGCCCACTCTTTCCCAAGCCTCTAGTTGAAAAGTCCTGTCTGCAGGAAATTGTGGATGATTTTCACGAATCCACTCTAATAAAGTCATTAACTGTGGGCTGGTAACAGTCCTGCCCTGCGTTTTTAGCATTCTTCCCATTACATCAATGCTTTGCAGCTGTTCTGAGGATATTTTCCCTCCCATGGTTCCCAGTTGCTCACCTGTGTGCAGGTGATGGGTGCACCTCCTGATGTGCGGATCCTCAATCCCACTTTCTGGATTCCAGCCTCTGGTTCAACTGGGCTATGCCACCAGTGCGGGCTCTCTTCAAGCCTCTTTTGAAGTTTAAGTTCCTGTTGAAGTTTAAGTGTGTCCCTGTTCGGGTGCCATCTGTGGCATATTGGCGACAAAGTGACGAGTGAAACAGCAAGCGAGTCAAAGTGCGGCACTGAGGGCGTGTTTATTTTTACAGCAGTGTTTTATACTCTTTACCTGGAAGCTCTTTGTCTACGATTTCTATTCCTATAGGGCAACTATTTTGCACGAGCTCTACCACCCCACTATTTGTCCAATTAGCTTCACGCTCCTGATTGACGTTGTAGCATCGTTCTTCATCACGTACTTCTTACTTTGTCCATCATACCGTTGCTTCTCAGCACGTCCTCTTTGTCCATGGTGCTCAGATCCTGTTCATTTTGATACGTTCACCCATATTCCCATCTGCATTACTCACTTCGATACATTTGCTCATATTCCCATCCACTACATAGAATGTCCTTAATACTTTCATAGGAACCGGGTTATATTCTTTGATCTTTCATGATATTATAGGCAATATTACTATAATAGAGTAAGTTAACCCCACATCACAGCTCTTAAAGTGCACAGCTCCATAGTGAGCGTCAGCAGAACGACAAATTCCAGCTTCTGTGGCTGTGAAAGGCAGGAAGATCTCTGGCTAAAGAAGCGACTTGGAGACTTTCGATGGACTACTGGTATGATGGAAATGTGTGTCCAAGTGTAAGCCAGCCATGAGAGCCCTGAAGATCTACAGAGTTGAAAAGAAGATAATTTTTTCCCTAAATTCAGGCCACCCTGCAGTTTTAAACAATGGTTTGCAACTTGCTGGATAAATCTAGGTGTGAAAACCAAGATTTGGGGGATCAGTTTTGGCAGCCAAACTGATACTCGGGTATTCTAGGTTTGCCTGAATCCTGTTCAGTCCATGAACTGGCTCAAAATTTTTCCCCCTCCTACCATCATACTTTGTATATTGCTTGCTGGAAAAATAGCGTTGGCTAATATTTTTGTATTTTAATCCACAAATTGCATATGCAAATCCATAAGAATTATGGTGCAAGAACAATTCTCAATAGCAAAACAAAAGCTTGTTTTTCAAATTGTATTTTTTACCTATGAAACAGCACAAAGTCGAAAACATTCACAGAAATAAGTTTTTTTACTAAAAAGCTGCAGAATTTTTAAACCAAATGGTCCTTGATTACATGCTTATTTAAATTGTGGGGGTTTTAAATAGAAACCGACTTCAGTGATTTGAACTTTGGCCTTGCCTATTGAAACAAAAGTATACTACAGAAGAAACTAGGAGAAGCAGGTATTGATAATGGATGTTTTTATTATTCCAAAGGAGTTTCAATCTCATTTTTAGACGGGCAAGTACTTATATGGGACTGAAGGGGCTTTTATATAGAGATATGTTACATAATTTGTTTTGCACACTCGTTTGGAGTTCTAAGAGAAACTTTTTGGGTCCTGAGCTGAGAAAGTCTTCCTAAGCAAATAAAACTATAATAGTGACCTAATGTACGCCTTCAACCATCTGTGTTTTTGCTGGCTTATAAAATCTTTATGAGAGTTTGTTTTGATGATGTAAGCAGCATTTTCTCATGCTTTCTTTGCATAAAATACAGATAAATGCAGGGATGTTACACTGCCTTTCCAAAAATGGAATATTGTCAGTAACCTATTTTCTGTAGGAAACAATGCTATCCTGGCATTCCGTATCCTCTTAGTTTCTTATAAACCAATAGGCCCAAGCCTAAGGGGAAAAAAAAAAAAAAAAAAAAAAAAAAAAAGAAAATAATCTTCTCTCTTATTCATATGGATTGCCTTTCTCCTCACCTTTCTACTGTTAAAGCAAATATTACCGATAAACATTTTGTAAGTCTGATGTTAATGTTTAACAAAAGCTAGAAAAAGCTTAGAGAGCTCACGTGACATAGAGCAGGAACAAATTAGTATTGTGGTTAATGTGAATTTCTAGAACTAAAACTTTCTCCTGAAAGAAGATAACGCGTTTCTTTTACAGAAAGAAGAGTAAGAGGGCTCTAATATTAAATCTCTTCAATGCTTTAAACATGCTAAACAGATTAAAAACTATTTCCCTTAGAGTAAATATGAAGTGATGAAACTTTGGTCTTATTAAATTGGGCAGGAAAACCACCATAACAGATTTCTCTATTTCCATAAAGTTTCTAGCTCAGTCATTAAGATTGAAATTAAAATTGTCCATGCTCTTCAGAACCCTTCCGCTAAATGTAAGCTTCCATTATTCTGAAATAGAAATTCAGCTGAATACTTATAAACATAAAAGTAGCCCCAGGAGAGCTCAAGCTGAAGCGTTCCCTGGACTGTGCATTTTGCAAATGTACATTAAACTTTTGAAGCTGGCATATCTTCGTAGGTCTGTTCAGTGTAACTACTGGGTGTTCAAAGTACAGGGACATTTGCTCACTTACTCATGTGTCTTTTACTCTTCTGGTCAGTATTTCAATAAATGTTGAGAAGTTAAATTTACAGTGCCATATTTTCTTTTATAAAATCAGAATGCTTGCTCATTAAATTGTTTGTAATGCAAAGATGTTGAAATTATGAGATAATTATCTGTTGACTTTTTGATAGATATGACAAAAATCACACAATTTCTGCTTTCATCAAGTGTTCTGATGTTAGAGCTTTGCCCGAACCCCTTTTGGCCTACTTTTAATTATTTTCTCTAGGTTTTAAAAATTAATCGCTCCTGTTGTTGTTTTCCTAGTTTTCTGAAAAGGAAGGCAAAAAACCCAGAAAAAGACATACAAACATAAGAGCTAATGTGAGGCAAAATTGTAGCAAAGTCCCTACTGCATCTTAATTTACCCCCAGGATGCATTTAGTGCAGGTAAAGCAGGAGAAACAGGGAGGGTGAGTGAGAGGAATAAAAACTAAGAACTGTTCTCGTGTATGTGTTTTATTTTTAAAGACTGAAATTAGGTGTGCTGCCCAGAGGCTGCTGAACAATTGACCACATTGACATCAACTACTCTTCCTCTTTCTAGTCCTAGCAGATTATATCATTCCAATGCTGTGGGGGAAAACCTCAAAACTCTACTCTTAAAACTTTAAAAAATACTCTGGAATAAAGGACATAGGCTGGGGAGATATTCCAAACACTGTAATGCCAGCAAATTTAAACAGAGAGTGATTTTAACAGGGCATTGTTGTATCCAGAGCAGAATGGTGACCCTACACGTGTTGAATGCACGCAGCACATTTAATTGGAGCCTTGTACACAGCATTGGCTTTCTTTTGCTAGGACAACTTTTAAAAATTCAGTCATCTTTGAAAAGAAAATACATTTGAGTACCAGGGAAAAGAGTATGAAGCCTTGCAGAGCTTTTGCAGTCTCTTAGAAAAGATGAAAAAAGGGTCTACAAGAGAGATCTAGAGGTGCAGATGAAACTCAGCCAGGTTTTGCTAAAATCATTGGGGTAAACAAATCTACAGAAACATGATCAGAAGCTATCTTTTAGCAGATAGTATTTCAGCTGTAAACCACTTACTATGAACAGTTCAGGTTCTTGCTGCTGATTGTTGTCTTCAAAAGCTTTCCGTGGCTTAGCAGTACTGATTTCATACAGTTAGGTTTTGTCTGTGGAGGAAGATACTGCAAGGTAAACATGAAGATACGACACTGTAGTGCAGTGAGCATTTCTGCATTAATTCCCTTTACAGGCTACCTGCAGGCAAAAAGCACAAGGTCACCAATTCCACTTTTGATACTAGCCCATCAGGAGTGTCCTGGTTCTGGCTAGAACAGAGTTAACTTTCACCAGAGCTGGGAGGAGAACTGGAGCTGGTGGCCCCTGAGGCTGGGACACAGCTGGGATAGTTAACTAATTAGCTAACAGCTGGGGTAATTTACCCAAATGAGCCCAAGGGCTGTTCCATCCCACCTGACGTGGTGCTCAGTGTATCAGTGAGGAGGGTGCTGAGGGGAGCTTCTTGCTCTACATGGAAAGAAACTGGGTGTGGGGATTTGTGGTAAGGCATTATACTGTATGTGCTTTCTTCTGTTATCTCTCTTGAATTTATTTTTGGTTTCATCTCAACCCATGAGTTTTTGCCACCTTTCTGTTTACCAGTTCTCCCTTCTGTCCTACTGGAAGGTCGGGGGAGTGAGTGAGAGGCTGCACAGTCTGGTCCCGATCGGGGCTGAGTTACAACAGGAGTCACTGTTCCATGTTGAATACACGTAACACCCTTCCTTCATACCCTGATGCCCAGATCTGTGTCGCTTTGTGTAACTTACAGCAGTTTTGTGGCCTTAGCTTTATTCTGATTTTCCGTTGGTGCTGTGAAGCAGCAAATAGTGATGTATTTAAGTAACTCAGTGCCCTCTGTGAATGCTACTGCAACAGAAACCTCGACTTAGATTTCAGATGGCTTAATTTTTATTTTCTCCATGCTACATAATCCATTTTTTACATTTACTTTTACTTATCACTGTAGGGTAGTCAGAGCAGATTAGGGAATGTTACCAGAAGTACACTTTGCAGAAGACACTTCTTCCCAAAATGATACTGCAACAATAGCAAGGTGATTGGCAGGGTCATGGAGCAGATACTCCTGGAAACCATGCTGAGGCACATGGAGAGCAAGGAGGTGGTTGGTGACAGCCAGCATGGCTTCACCAAGGGCAGATCGTGCCTGACCAATTTGGTGGCCTTCTGTGACGGGGTGGCAGCATCGGTGCACAAGGGACGAGCAATGGACATCATCTACCTGGACTTGTGCAAAGCTTTTGACACTGTCCCGCACGACATCCTTCTCTCTAAACTGGAGAGGCATCGGTTTGATGGATGGACCACTCGGTGGATAAGGAGTTGGCTGGATGGCCACACTCAGAGAGTGGTGGTCAATGGCTCAGTGTCCAAGTGGAGACCGGTCACCAGTGGCGTCCATCAGGGGTCCGTGTTGGGCCCGGCCCTGTTCAACATCTTTGTCGGCGACATGGACAGTGGGATAGAGTGCACCCTCAGCAAGTTCGCTGATGACACCAAGCTGTGTGGTGCCGTCAACACGCTGGAGGGGAGGGCTGCCATCCAGAGGGACCTGGACTGGCTGGAGAGGTGGGCCCATGCCAACCTCATGAAGTTCATCCAGCCCAAGGGCAAGGTCCTGCACGTGGGTAGGAGCAATCCCAGGCACAAATCCAGGCTGGGTGGAGAACGGACGGAGAGCAGCCCTGAGCAGAAGGACTTGGCAGTGATGGTGGGTGAGAAGCTCAACATGAAACGGCAATGTGTGCTTGCGACCCAGAAGGCCAACGGCATCCTGGGCTGCATCAAGAGGAGCGTGGCCAGCAGGTCGAGGGAGGTGATTCTCCCCCTCTACTGTGCTCTGGTGAGACCCCACCTGCAGTACTGTGTCCAGTTCTGGAGCCCCCAACATCAGAAGGATGCGGAGCTGCTGGAGAGGGTCCAGAGGAGGCCACGCAGATGCTGAGAGGGCTGGAGCAGCTCTGCTGTGAGGCCAGGCTGGGAGAGCTGGGGCTGTTCAGCCTGGAGAAGAGGAGGCTCCGGGGAGAGCTGAGAGCGGCTCCCAGTGCCCAAAGGGGGCTGCAGGACAGATGGGGAGAGACTGTTCAGCAGGGCCTGCTGTGACAGGACGAGGGGTAATGGTTTTAAAATAGAGGGAGGGAGATTCAGACTGGGCATAAGGAATAATTTTTTTACACCGAGGGTGGTGGAGCAGGGTCCCAGGCTGCCCAGAGAGGCGGTGGATGCTCCATCCCTGGAAACATTGCAGGCCAGGTTGGCCGGGGCTCTGAGCAACCTGATGTGGTTGGAGATGTCCCTGCTCCTGGCAGGGGGGTTGGACTGGGTGGGCTTGAAAGGTCCCTTTCCACCCAAACCATTCTGTGATTAGGCAATGGGTACCTTCTGAAATCACTCCCAGATTCTTTGAATATTGAGTTTTCAAATATGCCAAAGCTTAAAGCTCTTATTTCCTCGAGTATCTTTGGATTCCCTGTCACCTGAAGAGTATGCACCTAAAGGAAAACATGCAAATGCAAACATACACCCATCCATTTTTCAGCCAGTGTGCTGGGATTTCCAGATGATGGAAGACACTCAAAAGCAAAGACCATCTGACCGTTCTCCTGGACCCCCTCTACTCTGCCTTCTTATTTTTCTTCAAAGTCAAGTGTCCTGTCACTTCTCAAAACAGACATAAAAATAAAACATGGACTTTTGCCTCTCTGGCAGCACTCTTGCTCTTTAATAGCAAATAAAAACAATAACAAAAGAGTTTGCTGCTGTAGGAAGGGCTCTTTAACCTGAAAACATTGTGAAGGAATGATCTGGATTATACTTAAGACAGGACAGAGAAACATAAAAGCTAGAAGCCTTTGTGCTTAGAGGCATCAATCAGCTCCTGTGTTACTCAAATAAGCTGTTCTGCACGTCTAAAGTTGTCGTCCCATAATTTTCTCTCACATCCTGTTCTTGCACTTTCTCTGGAAGCTGATAATTTCCAGAGACAGAATCTTGGACAAGGTGTGTGGTGCTGCTACTCTGGCTCAGCAGGTCCCGTGCTCAAATTCAAGGTGAGTTGGGCACAGCTCTCGTCCCTCAGTGCTGCAGCCTGTTCCCTCTGTCATCCTCTGGGAAGGTGTGGCGGAGTGACAGGTCACCTAGACGAAGCTAATGTGAAATGAAATATGTGGCTTTTTGTTGCTTCTCTTTATTAATTTTTTATTTTAATGGCATGTCGTCTTAAAACATATTTTGAAAATATTTTTGAACCAGGGAGCATACTAGTCTCCAGGTCACTTCATTATTTATTTATTTATGCTTTCTTCTGTCGTGCAAGTGGAGACTGGTGATGAGTGGCCTCAGGGGTCCGTGTTGGGCCTGGCCCTGTTCAACACCTCAGCAAGTTCACCGATGACACCAAGGTGTGTGGTGCCATCAACACGCTGGAAGGGAGGGATGCCATCCAGAGGGACCTGGACAGGCTGGAGAGGTGGGCCCGTGCCAACCTCATGAGGTTCAACCAGGCCAAGGGCAAGGTCCGGCACCTGGGTCGGGGCAATCTCAGACACAAATCCAGGCTGGACGGAGAATGGATGGAGAGCAGCCCAGAGGAGAAGGCCTTGGGAGTGCTGGTGGACGAGAGGCTCAACATGAGCCGGCAATGTTCTCTGGCCGCCCTTCCAGCCCAGAAGGCCAACCCCACGGAGATGATGAGAGGGCTGGAGCACCTCTTCTGTGAGGCCAGGCTGAGAGAGCTGGGGCTGTTCAGCCTGGAGAAGAGGAGGCTCCGGGGAGACCTGAGAGCGGCCTCCCAGTGCCTAAACGGGGCCTACAAGAAAGCCCTGTTGTGATAGGACGGGGGTTAACAGTTTTAAAATAGAGGGAGGTAGATTCAGATTAGATGTTAGGAAAAAATTTTTACGCTGAGAGTGGTGGAACAGTGTCCCAGGTTGCCCAGAGAGGCGGTGGATGCCCCATCCCTGGAAACATTCCAGGCCAGGTTGGCCGGGGCTCTGAGCAACCTGATGTGGTTGGAGATGTCCCTGCTCCTGGCAGGGGGGTCAGACTAGGTCACCCTTGAAGGTCCCTTCCAACCCAAACCATTTCACGATTCTGTGACCAGTACTGGGCACTGCGTTGTGCTGCTGGAAACTATACCTTGGGTGAGGCTCTGAACTCGCCATTTCTGTAGCTGTCTGCATCTGTCAATGTAAACAGAAATGGATGTACTGAGTTTGTCACGGCTGTTGGTAGACCAACAGCAATTTCCTGCTGCACCGTGGCAAATCAGCCGCTCCACAGCCTGTGGCTGCCCGCTCCCGAGCAGAGTCCTGTCTGAGAGACAGGAACTGAACCGGGAAGTGCCTGCCTGCGGGAAGTGATTTCCCTCAGGATTCTGAAGGCACGTGTGTGTTTCCTCTTGCCGCTCTACATTGTGCATCCAAGGCCAGATTTTCTATTTTTGTGTCGTTACGTATGTCCTTGAACAGACTTTCTTTAGTATTTTCCATCCTTCCTTTTCGCACTGCGTGAGCACACGCGTGTGTGTTCACGTACAGCTCTCAGTGAGCTCACATGCCTGTGACGAACCTCTCAGCCTGGCTGTGAGACCATCTGGCTCTTACTCCCATGGCTTGTGAAGCTCTCCACCTCTCTTCTCGGAGCTGCTGCTGCATAAACACTTTGGTTTGGTGGGATTCTTTGTCCTGCAGTCCTTGTTAAAAGGAGAATTGAAACAAAACCTGTGGATACTGCTAACTTGGGATTCTCTTCCCTGAAAGTGTCCACCTTACACTGTAGTTGTACACAAGTGGTGTGCATGCTGTCTGCTATAATTGGTCAGAACACTAATTAGTTGAGTAAGCTTTATATTTTAAGCAGTATTGCCATCTTGTGGTTTTGACAGGTTTTATCATTCTGTTTCTTTTTGCAACCCCTTTTTTTTCCTGATTGTGTTAGCAAGAATTCCTGAGATGCCATGGCACATACCACAGAATTGGCATTGCCCCAGTTGCAGAACATTTAGAGGAAAACATTAAAGCCTGTATCTGAATGTCATAAACTATTGAATCGGTCTTTCAACACGATAATTTCATCTCCTTCCACTGAAAGGAAGGGAGTAGATAGTTAAGGTTTTTATTAGAAAGGTCATTGTGAGACGCCTCATTGTAAGAGCTGCCTTATTAATTACTGCTCGTTTTGAAATGGAGTTTGTTCCAGTCTCAGGAGTGTCTGCACTCTTCACCTGTGGCTTCTGGACCACTGCTAGTCCGCAAGATCACCCACAGTCCACAAAGACACCTGTGCTATCTTTAGAGTACTTCTATTTCAGATATTAATGAGAGGAGCTCAGAAAAATGTTCCGAATTCACAATGTAGAGGTCTTCTTTTTTCCCCTCAAAAAAAAAAAAATCATTGTTTTCTGTGTTTGCACCGTGCCAGTATTAAGGGACCATGCTCTGACTCACTTGTGGACAGTGTTAATCAGGAATGACGTACCACTGTCCCTGGCCTCAGAGGACACCCTGTCACCGTTCAGGACCTGCAGCCCATTTGACAAGAACCAGGACCGCTCAGTATTTCACAGAATGAATGCAGTTAGCCTCTCAGTCCAGAGGAGTGGCGATACGATGCCTTTGTCACCTGCGGTGACAGGAAAGGCTCAGGCCTTTTACTCCGCCAGTCATGTGTCAGACAACTAGAGAGCTCTGCCTTGTCAGATGAGTTGCTGAGCACCTGATGTTACATGGTCCCCCTGAAAGAAAGAGGCTGTGACTTCTGCTG
>WHYT01013996.1:4890-19018 GCA_009806455.1 Tetrax tetrax
GCAGAACCTGGTCCTGCAGAGCTTCTCCACTGGCAAACCTTCATATACCTGCAAAATACTCCTATCAAATTGTCTTTATAGAGCAAAATTATATTTTTTGGAAGAAGGGTCTCATTTCCTATCACTGCTAAATAAGCATAAGCCCTCTGGGGCATGGTAATGCTGAATTTACAATCCTACTGTGCTTTTTATGCTCATGTTTTCAAAAATAAATGTTTATGCTAATACAGAAAAAGGTTTGAATCAACCCAGTATGCGTCATTTATACGTTCTCTTGCATTCGTAAGGAATATATAAAAAAAATATGGTGTTTCATTGGCCTTAATTTCAGCATTATACAGAAGAAACCACAAGAAAGTATTAAATATTTTTATGATATTTGAAAATTATTAAACATGACACTCAATCTATCAGCTGTTAACAGCATATATTTCTTGGGATGTAATCAAAGAAAAACAAATCACCAATATGTTAGATATGGAAATTTAAATCTCAGTGGCATATACACATTTTGTACGCTAGATTCATATATAAATATCATCTTTCCCATGTGTATCTTTCCCATTTTTTTTTGTATAATACAGCACTGAAGTATATTTGATGTACTGCCATTATCATACTAGGATATATACAGAATAAAAGAATGCTAAAAAAAAAAAAAAAAATTAAAGAGGAGTAGTACTTCATTGTTTTCTGTATGAAAATGCTAGAAGGTGTAGGGCTTTCTGCATGGCTTCTGCTGTTTCTGTCTCACTTCCTCTGTCACCAAAATGCTACTAAAAATACCACCCACCGGCAAAACTGCTAACCCTCCCAACAAGAAAGGATGAGCTTTGGCATACAGCAAAAGAGAGCCGGGGCTGTCTAAGTGCCTTGAATCATAGTGTGCGTCACTGGAGAGGAGGGTGAAAATAAAGCAGAACATAAAAAATGGACTTAAAGAAGGGGAAAAGATCATCTCAGTACATAGCAACAAAAAGTCTATAAAGCTGATCTCGTTCACAATTTTGTTATTGTTGTCTTACAATGACATTTGAATACTTGAGGCCAAATCTGAAAATTGTGCATTGTTCATTTGGTATATTTTAGTATACTTATATTCTGTTATTATTGTAGTTTTCATTTGCTATTCTAGTAAACTGTCTTCATCTCAAACCACAAGTTTTCCTTTCTTCCCACTTTCTCTCCCCAGTTCTGCTGGGGAAGGTGAGTGAGAAACTGTCTGGTGACCATGGCTGAACCACAACAGCTTACAAGTACAGGATTTTTAATACCAGTTAAATGGTCACGAGGAACACTAGACCAGTTAGTTGCCATAGGACATCACTAAATACGAGCATACTTTCTATATATGTTTATGTTTAACTCTAAAGAAAAACAAGTGCTGAACTGCACTGCATGTTTGCAAACTTGCCATTGTCAAATACATCAATGAAACTGCCATGCAGAAAAACACCAACAAGGCCTCAAACACCAAACTGCTATATTGAATGCATTTAGATTATTTCAATGAATTGACTTGAGACAAACCAAAAAGACTGCTAGATAACACCATGCAACTTAGGCAAACAGAATATACATGGTCAATTTACAGTGTAGTTGCATCAAAGTGAGAAGTTACATCTCTCGAAACACAAACAGTCCTTCAACAGTCATTGTTCTTATGTCCTTCCTAGACACACCTCTTTTCCTAGAAAAATGATATTGTTTTTTTATTTACCATACAATCTTTATATCCCACTTCTGTTTTCCATAGACTGCTTCAGCCGATCAACACACGTTCTGTTAGCTTCAATCTGGTAGTTGGACTTCATGGTTAGAGAGGGAACCTGACATTGAGAGAAGTGTATTAACTGAATATAATAAACCTTTTGTGGGCATCTTTAAAAAAAATATTTTAAACTACGCATTGACTCAAACTACATCTTGAAGTGGCAAATTGTCTGAAGTTTCCATTGTCAGTTTGTCCTTACCTATGATCGACAAATTATTAATTATCCAAGTGAAAATACTCTGGAGCCAATGCCATTTTACCAATTGAAATGAGTGCAGAATTCTTTTCAGAATGCTAATTCAATCCCGTTCCCTATCTCTGGGATCCTCTGGTCACTTCAAGGCAAGATTATAAAGCTAAATAACTAGAGGAAGCCTGGCATGACTGGGATATACAAACTCTTTGTACTCACGGTCTACAAGACACCAGAATTTTCCAGCATACAGACAGCACATAGTCATTTGGACTCCAAAATATGAAAAGATTATCACAACTAAACATCCATGATTATTTAGATGCAGAGAACTGAACTTTTCACAATACTCTATGTATGAAATTTATTTTGCTGGAAATGCATTTAAAAATAAATCACACTTTATTGTGTATTCATCTAAATTATATATTATAGCATCTTTCCTTGAGTGTTTTTTTTTTCCCCCTAGGCCAGAAACAGTATGTCAGAAAACATGTTTTCTTTACATCAGCAGTGACAATCTAGAATGAGTGTATTTTTTTTCCTCATTACAAAGATCAGCTGTGTCCATGTTTTCAATGAAAGATAATACTTTTAAATTTTCATTGTTTATCAGTCCTTCTATTTCATATCTCTATATTAGAATATGCTTAGTCTTGCCATTAAAATTCCATCTAATTAAACAGTTATGCTCACAGAGTAGGTAATAATTAAGAAACAACGTCAAAGCATATTGAAATGCAAATATACATGTTAAATGTAGGCATGTTCTCAATCTTTACTAAATTATAATAAAGATTTTGTTAAAATTCAGTCATAATTAATTGTGCTATACAACTTGTTGACTCTCCTGAATTAAAAAAGAAAAAAAAAATTATTAAATCCTTAAGTGAAGGCTAATACTAGTTCTGTTTTCCTGTGAAATCTTTCTGTGCTCATCTCTAGAAAAGAGCAATGTCCTTGTGCATATGCATCATGTGGACAAAATTCCCTAAATCTTAACCCAATATAGGTTTAGACTAAATTTACTATTAGAAAAAATTAAATTTCATTCAGTACTGAAAAGGATAACATCTCTCTATATATCAGGAAAAGATTGTAGATGTGAGGATACACTAATAATTTTGTTAGTCCTTATTGGTTCAGCAATAATTCTTCTAGCGTCATTGGTGAATATGTACCACTGCTAGGTTTTGTTCATTCAACTCCTAAAATTACTAACCCTACACTATCAAAAATGTTACTGCCACAGAGTTTATTCTGAAGAGCAATATGACCCATAATTATATCCTATTGTAGTAAATCAATGCACCTAGATAAAAATAGAAAGCACAGTGCTTGGTTTGCAACCGTTGTTTAAATACAGCTATACTGAAATAATTGTTTTATTTCAATTTTTTTAAAAACTAAGTTATTGTCTTTTACATAGTTATTTTACATTATCTGCTCAGTCTTTCACAAAGATGCCAAACTTGTGAAATCAAGTCTTAGTAATAACTTTAATGTCAGCAATTAAATTTGTAACCTGATATTCTTATCCTTAAAACATGTAACAAACCATTTAGAATTTATTATTGTAAAACAATACAACCTACTAGTTGTACAGAAGAGTAGAGCTGAACACAGAAAATGGAAGATCATGAGTCTAACCCAGTTATGTTATAGCAGAAAGTTTATCAACGCAAAGAAGTAGCCCAAGCTTGAAAAACAAAAATGAGTTAGATTGGTAGGATAACTAGGATTGCTGTGAAGATAGTTCAGGAAGATAGGACTGTCAGTTACTGAGAAAAAAAAGGTAAGAAGGATGGGGTGAGGAGTAAAAATACACAAGCTCTTTATATCTTTCTCGAAGATGTAGCTACAGAGGAAAGATGGGGAAAAAGATCAGTGGCAGGAGGACAGGCTCTTTAATTTCTTTGTCTTTATCAAAGATTTGTAAACTAGATTTTGTAGGTCACAGGATTTACTTGTGGGAGATTGTGAAAAAGGACTAAGATAAATATACATTGCAAAACAGGATCTAATTTCCTGGGCTACTTATTTACGTGGCAGCAACTTTACTAATATTTTTATTATACTATGACCAGTACTGCTGAAAGTCGTATAACTAGATAAAGACTTTAATGTTACACTTTATTTTTAGTTGTTTTTAATTAATTAAGCTGCTCTGCTTTAACAATAAAGGAGAGAAATGCAAATAGCAGCACACTTCTGTTTGGATTTTTATATTTGTACTAAGATGGTATTCCATCTTAGTACACTGAACAAAGTGTATTATATTGAACAAAGTCAGTAGGTTCAGATTTCAAACAACTTCAAGTCTAAATATTTTTATAAACCTATCAGTATCTGCGAAACAATTTTGTCATAATCAAAATTATTTTATTGCATCTGACTCTTTAGATATGAAACAAAAAGATTTTCCATGTTTCCCAGATAGCAAAATGTGGAATGGAAAAAGAAAATGAGTAACTAAATGATGTGTTGTAATTGTGAAGGGATTTGATTTCTGTACTCCAGGACCTTCCTCCAACCTCAGTTTTAGCACAATTTCAGTATTCAGTTGTCTTAAGCTAGACTGAGTAATAGTTATATGGACATTTCAGTGTCCTACTTCCATTAACTATTCTATTTAAGGTAAGTTTTTAAAACTGTTCACCAATCCTTTTACAATCATATAGCTAAGCAAATGCTTTGGAACATCTAACTCTACTGAGCACTCTCCAACAAATCCTAACTTCTGAAAATAGTTACAGTATTTGTAACCATTCAGGAAGCATTAAATTTGTCCCTTTGCTGCACAAGGACTCTGAACATTAGTGGATCTCAAAACCAGCAGCTTAAATAAACACCTTCCACCTGCAGGTCCCCATTACACATTTGCTTTGGGTTTTCATCAGTTATATTGTGTGCTTTGTTTCCAAATTTACATTTAATTTTCCTTCTTTTGATGAACAAAAGAGAACAGAGCACGAGTAGACCATGGGAGCCATTAACTACGCAAAACCTGCAATCAAAACCAATTTACGTCTGACTCAAAGGGCTCACAGAACATTTCCCCTATGTTCCAGCTGATTTGCCAATCCTAGTGACAACTCTAAGTCAGGACACTAATAATCACTACTACAGTGTGTTGTAAGAAGAGACAAGACATCGAGGGCACAGTCAAAGTCTTATATTCGTGCAATAACAATGAAATGGAATGATTTAGTACTGTTCCTGGTCTTGATTGACTACAGCTTTCTGAAACAGAAAAATAATAAACACACAACAGTAAATGATGTTTTAGGCAATTATGTAAGACTTTTACTGAAATACAGGTGATCAACTGGGCATTCTGAATAATATTTAGATAATATTATATATATTATATATACCTGCTTGTGCAGGTATAAATAGGGAGGAAAGTTCATGAATGTGCCTGAACTGGGAACCACTCAACATTCAGCTGAATAGTCAGCTTGCAGTTCTGGTTTTGTTTAGTGAGGGGGGCCTAAGGTGGTAGCTTCTGTAGGAAACTGCTAGAAGTCGCTCCCCTTTGTTCAGTGGACTCGGCCGGGCCTAGGGCGGACCCGCTGCTGGCCAAGGCCAAGCCAATTGGTAGCAGAATGTCCCGTGATAAAGCCTCTGCGATAACGTATTTAAGAAGGGGAAAAACAGAAAAAAAAAAAAAAGAGAGAAGATGTCAAGCCAGCTGAGCGGGGGCAGAGAGGGGGAGGCACGAGGCTTGTGGGCCTTGCAGGCCTCACCCTCTGGCCTCCCGCCAGGCAGCCGACTGGGCCCAACTCGGGCCTGGCCTGGCTGCAAGAGGTGGAGAGGAGATGAGAAGTGAATAAGATGTAAAAAGGATCCTGAGGGGCGTCTGCCAGCCTATTGTGAGGAACGGCTGCAGGCGCCAAGGTCAGTGAAGAAGGAGGGGGAGGAGTAATGCGGCTCCTGGCCAAGATTCCCCTGCAGCCTGTGGTGATGACCATGGTGGAGCAGGTTGTTCCCCTGCAGCCCATGGAGGTCCACGGAGGGGCAGAGATTAGCCTGCAGCCCTTGGAGGAGCCCACGCCGGAGCAGGTGGAGGCCTGAAGGAGGCTGTGGCCCGTGGAGGGCCCGCTGGGACAGCTGTTCTGGAGGGACTGCACTCCGTGGAAGAGATGACCCACGCCGGAGCAGTTTCACGAAGGACTGTGGCCTGTGGGAGAGACCCCACGAAGGAGCAGGGGAGGAATGCGAGGAGTTCTTTCCCCAACGGTGAAGTAGCGGCATAAAACAACGCGTGATGAACTGACCGCGACCCCCATTCCCTTTTCCCCCCCGTGCCGCTCGGGAGGGGAAGGTAGTAGAGATAAATGTTAAGCCTGGGAAGAGGGAGGTGTGGGAGGAGGTTATCTTGCTCCCTGTCTCATTCTCCTGCTAGTTTTAGTAATAAATGAATAGTTTTTCCCAAAGTCGAGTCTGTTTTGCCCGTGACAGTAACTTTAAGGATTCCTCCCCGTCTTTATCTCAAACCTCGAGCTGTTTTTTCTTATATTTCTCCCCCTATTCTTTCGGAGGGTGGGGGGAGCGGGAGAGAGACTGCGTAGTCTGGTCCCGACTGGGGCTGAACTATGACAATTTTATTAGCTCTAGTTAGCAGGTTATAATGGTATCATGGAATGCACAAAACCACACACAGTTGTATTTATTTCTTCTTGTTTAAAAATAGCAAAAGTGTAATACTAATAGCAATATCATAAGATGCCTTTCTTTATAACCATAACATGCAACTGAAACACCTTTGCAATACTGGTTAGTATTTTGGTTAGAGCAGGAGGTAAAAGACGATTCACTGCAGGCAGTTCTCAGAAGTGGGCACATGACCTGACCTTGCAGCCTGGAAAATTCTCTATTAGCTTTTATTTATAAACACACACATACATATAAAAAAACCCCACCATTAGCTGTCCTTCAGGAGAGAACTGGGATGTCTGTTCAGTTCTGTAAAAGAGCATTTAACAGATGCCTGCCTTCCCAGTAGAGGTGGAGGAAGCTGAGACTTCCCACGTATGTATTTCCTGGAACTGTACTTTCCAGTGCTGTGAAAAGCCTTCTGCACTTACCGGGTTCAGAGTGAGTCAGTCTCTACCTGTCCACTGCACAGTTAATCAATACATGCATGCCAAGCCCCATACCTCCAATGTGCATGAACTTGTCTGTTTGTCTGTGCCTGTGCAGATCATAGGTGTGTAAATAATGAGCCATGGAGGCTTCACAGTTATCTGTCAGAATGCTCAGCATGGCTGTCAGGGACTGAAAGAGTTAATGTCTCAAACATTGTAGTGGCTGTGGCACCAGGTGCAGCTCGCCAGCCCCCTGTTCAACACAGGAGATGGAGGTGGAGGTGGAAGCTGCATGGGGGATGTGCAGCTCCTCAGGCCCCTGTTAACAACTTGCCAAATATGGGCAGGGGTCACACAGTGGTCATCTAAGGAGGGGGCTTCTGACCACTCCTCACATTAGCACCCACTTCACCACCTGCACAGAGGACTCAGACCTTTCTGGAACCGGACGCTTCAAGGGGCAGAACTGGAGGTGGGGATGAGACTATAAAAGAGACTGCCTGAGGGAGCTGCGTGGTGAGCCCCCACTGGAAGAGCATCAGGGCTGCCTGCCACTAGAAGCCATGCTCCCGCTACCCCACCGGAGGATCTGTGTGAAGTGTGTAAAACGATAGTGGAGACCATCCACCAAACTGTATAATTAAAATAGAATTTTCATTTATCATGGTTCAAAACACCAACACAGAATTCCGTCTGTAAAATTGCAGTGGTTTCCTTATATTTTTATATGATGACACTACATCAAAGAAGTATTTAAGATTTCTGAGTATGCTTGTTGGACAGGAAAAGCTTAAAACACAACTGAAAAGCTTATAGGAATAGAAGTGTGGGATTTGCCCTTTCTTAACTCATTTAGTAAGACTGCCAAGCTACATCCTCCATAATATTTTGGTGATGGGTTTTGTCAACTTTATTCAATACACTTAACATAGTGAACACTTAGGCTTTTGTTAACTTTTAAAAAAAAAAAAAACAAAGAGAAAAGTATGTGATAAGAAAACATACCTTCACAAGTTTTCTGAGATTAATGGATTTGGTCTGTTTTTTTTAGGGAGGAAGGGTATTTTTTTTTTCTTTTAACCTGATAAGCATCAATTGGTGTTGTATTAACACTAGCCAGTGTTCTGTAACTCTGCAAAATGTCATTCAATTTATTGTGCTAATAGAGTTGAGACATTCTGCATTATCTTTCACTCTTCATATGTATTTAAAGGATATTACTTAGAGAAACCTGGCTTGATAAGTGTTGCATGAGGAAAAGCCAAGGTCTGCTTACTTTCCTAACCAATAGAAGAACTTTCACTGAACTATGGTTTGCAATTCTGGCTGTTATTGGTGGGAAAGCTGCTAATCTACTGTCTCTCAGAGTGAGCTGGGAGAGACAAAATAAGACATTTGGATTGTCTTCTTCCAAAGCAAAGTTATGAACCTTTTGATTTGCCCTATGCCAACAGGAAAATCTTTGAGCAGCTATGCAATACTTACAAATGGTTGTAATTATGCTTAATTCCCCTTTGCATGATGTTGTTACTATGGTAACTAACTATTCTGATCTGGTGAAGCCAAAATTGCTTTCAAATTTCAAAACATTTTGTTAGTTTTTGTTTCAGTAATGCACTTTGACTCCACAAGTTTCAAAATTAATGAATACTATGTGGATACAGTAAACAGGCAAATAGTAACTCCAAACAGAAAGATCTTGAGAGACTCGGATAGGAGTCTCTGTTGGTAATTAGGACATTCAGCAAGGAAAAGCATTTGCCTAAAGCAAACACAAGTGAGAACATCTAGCCTGTCAGCTTTCTAAGAGTGGTCAAACTAAGGAGATGAAGCTAAATCTTAACACAGGGAATATGCTATTTTGCTTCCTTTGTTCTGCCTGTTTTTTTACAAAAATCACCACCTTTTTGTGCTGGAAATCATCATCCTATATTCTGTTTTTGAGGAACTTGATAAGAAGTGAATCATCTTGTTTATACAGAGAAACGCTCCTTTATTGTTCATTGTACATCCATACTCTTCTCCTGTAACACTATTGCTTAGGGACTCAAAACTTTACTGTAACTTTTAAAAGCAGAACTAGAGTATTCCCTCAGCATCTCCTGCCTTGGTATATAACAAGAAATATTCACTTTGAGTAGGAGTCTACATTTCTTGCAAAAGTAACTTGCTTGATGGCTTCAGTGGGAGTCTTAGTTGCAGAAAGAATTCAAGATAAAGCTTATAAATATGACGTGCAGCACTTCTGTGTGCTTCACAGGGCAGACAGAAACATAGAACTCTCCATGCACATACCTATTTTCAAAGGCTAGTTAATAGGATTATACTGAGTTTAAATAAATACAAAGTATTCCATTTGTAAAATATGTTGAGATAATTATTTGGGGAAAATACTGTAGTTTTATGTAAGATAACATTAAACACAAAGATAAGAAATATAAAAGAGAGAGGAAATAAATAGTTTATCATCATAAGGCAATACACCTCTCTTTGAAAAGTTCAGTAGATCATGGAAGACCTAATGGACATGTTAAGTACACATGGCACCTTAACACCTTCAGGAAGTACAGATACTCATTTCTGTTCTCTGATAACATTAAAATCTCAAAATATGGCTCTTAAAAGTAAATTCATTTTAATAGATAGGATTTTCAAAGAGACAGTGGAACCAACTGCATTCTGTTCCTTATGTGTTTGCTTACAGTTTCATATAAACAACAACAACAAAAAATAGTCAAGTGGTCCTTTAGCTCACACAGTCATTGTCTCTAAAAAAGCTCAAAACATTTTTTAGACTGTTCCTGGCAGCTCATTTCAGGCCACTGAAGGAGCCTGGCTCAAGAGCAGCTACCATAGCCAAATTAGAAGACCTGTAATCCTCGTAGTGCAGTACATGGTAAGAGCTAGTACCTGACTTCAAGTGCAAAAGGCAGTGGGAGAAGAGGCACCCCATTGATGGCTCCTGTATGTTTTGCAGGAAGATTCCAGACCTAACAAGACAAAAACCAGTAAGCAGGTACAGAAGAGTTTAGAATGGCAACATGGAAAACCCTAAGAAACAGGAATTATAACAGTTTCTGAGGTGACAGTTATTTTAGCAGGATAGAGTAGCAGCAATTGGCACTGATTGTATGTGTTTGAAATGATTTCAATCCTGAAAAAACAAAATTCATTCTCTGGAGAAGATAATCTGGAGAGAAAATTATTGTGACCTATCTGAGCACAAACCACCAATGGTTATGGAAAACTACATTAAAAGCAACAAAACAAAAGTGAAAACAGTTCATGGAAGTGAGTTACAGTGAGAAATTGACTGTGATTTTTGGGGAGGGTTAGTTACAACTGCTTGCTTGGACAATCAATGTGGATTATTTATTTACCTTTTAAAATATTTTTAATTTTAATTTCTTTCCAACAGTAAAATAATAGCACAGTATTTCAGTTGCAAACACACAAGAACTTCAACTATAATTGCCAGGTTTTTTGCTTTGTTTCACATTAGTTGGAGGTGGGGGTTGTGTGCGGTTTTTTGATATTTTTTTTGTGGTTTTGGGTTTTGTTTTTTTTTTTTTTTTTTTGTTTTATTCTTTAAGAAAAGCTTCATAATCTTAAAACTTGAATAAATTTAACCTGACATCACCTCTTAAAGGAGGGGAAAATAAAAAAAAAAGGAAGAGAGAAAAACTGGAGAGAAAGATGTACTCTTAATGAATAGCTCCTTGAATATCCTGAAAGATGTCATGATTGCTTAGGAGGGAGGGTACCGGAATCTCAAGTTTGGAAGTACACTTATCATAGTAAAGCCAAAGAAACTATTTGAACTGTCAGTTGCCACTGCATAAGCCTCTTGCAATGTACTGCATGCAACATTTATAAAGGCCTCTTTAGAAAAGACCTAAATTTCACATATGGCTTTAGCCTAAAGGCAACGAATGTTCTGTTGTTGCTTTTAATGTCACACTATATCACGAGCAAGTTTTAGGTACATATCAACATCTTGCATTGTATAATCCCACCATACTTCACTGAAATGTTAAGCTTTCAGCACTCTCGCCCACAATATGATAATTACAGCCATTCAAGCACTATAACTGGCACATTTCTTTTCCACAGAATATCATGGGTTGTTCAGGCATTTCACACCCCATCTCCTTCTACAGTTTTCTAAGTAGTACTAAGATGCATATAAAGTGAAGATGGCAAACTGTGTGTGCCAGATAAGACTGTGAAAAGCAGACCTTTATCCTCAGTTGTGTTCTTCACCTGCAACACCAAACTCCAGACACTTGTGTTCTCTCCTCCCTCCCTTCTCCTTCCCCATCATATGAAAATGCAAGATGTTCCTCTTTGATCTTTCCAAACATATTTCAAGCTCTTTTGAAGACTGTGTATATGTAGTTTTTATAAATCCTTTTAAATTTTTTATAGTTTTAAAGGTTTCCTGAAGTATAAGAGGCTTTTAAAATTTAATATTCACACAACCCATCCTCTCATCTTTATCTTTCAGAATGCTGTGAAAACCATGCTGAGTGCCCTTGTTCTTTGTTACCCTTCTGGAATTTCATGGCTCCCTGCATAAAGAGTCATACAAATTTAGTTAGTAAGGAACACCCTAAATATTTCCTGCCAGGAACTATGCCTCTGTAATGGATCGTCACTCTGATTTTAGGAAGCATCACAAAATGGGTGCATTGTTTCTATTTTTATGATAGCAATTACGTGGTTTTACAAGAATACTTTTTTTTCCCGTTGAAGGTGTTAATGAGTAGCTGGAATTGAGAAAATTCCTGGAAATACTAAAAGCTTAGAGAAAATGTTACAAAGAATAATTGTGCTAGGCCTGCTCTTAGTTTAGCTATCCATTTGAGTCCGAATTATGTATTTAAGTACTTTTAGTTACAAAAAAAACCTATATATTCAGAGAGATTCGCAGAATAGTTTAGATTTGAAAAGACATTAAGAACATTAAGTCCAACTAATGTCCCACTAAAAAGCACAATCTTAAAATGTTAAAAAAAATCGACTGTGGCTTTTTAATGTAATATGCAAAACAGAGGAACAAGGGTTAGGGAAACCAGTGAATTTAAATTATATATTTTTTCAGAATTCATGCAGGTTCATCAAATAAAAACTTGTTGTTATATTTTAAAAATAGATCAGACATACATCTGACAAGAGCAATTGTTTGCAGCCTGACATTCTCAACCCACAGAAGAGCACAACAATGTTACTCCTCTGCTCCTGCTCTGTGACTGTTCAGATAGATCTAAATGACAGTCGAAATGATCACCATAGAGGTGATTTTTTTTCCAGAGATGTTGTCTTCTGTAACATCATTCCAGTAAATTGAGTTAGATATAAGCAGTCACATGGATGCGATGAAATCCAATTCAGTGGACTTGCATAGCTTTTTATAACTGAACCAATGAAGGCATTCATAAATCATGTGCTATGTTTTTATATTTCATTGTTCAGTAAAGAAATTTTACTACGATACTTAAAAAAAAAATTAATTAAAAAGTTAGAAAAACCAGTATGTATTGAAGAAATTAAAAACTATTACAGCAGTATGGCAGATTGATTTCATATTTCTTATAAGAATATACTGTTAGAGTCATTTAGTTATTTAGTAGAAGCATGTATGTTTATGAAGACTCAACATGAAGGAAACTTGTTCCTGAAGATCATTTCTTCTATGCATAAAATGAAGTGTCATAGAGGTACAGGAACATGAACAGAGAGTCTTAGGTACTTACACTCAGGTAGGAAATAATGCATTTTAAAGACATTAAAAAAAAAAAAAATCTACCAATATTAGTGTAATTTAATATTGAAAAGCAGCGGAGGACAAAGTGCTTGGATACTCCTTTCTAGTTGTAAATGGAACATAAGCTTTCAAGCGTGAATATGAATAACTGGTAAAGCAGTGACCAGGGGTGGAGATAGGGCTCCGACGTTTGAAGCCATCATTATCAGGGAATGCTTCTTCCTCCAAGCTGCACTTTAGGTCATCTACAGATTATTAGCTGCAATAGCATCCCATTGCATGTTAAGCGCATCAGATTAACTAGAGGCCAACATTTCTTTTTTTTCCATTTTACAACATGTGACATTAGATCTATACAACAGACTATTTTAGCTATTAAAAATAACAAATAATCCCTCCTCAAATAAAAGCAGTGAGTGGTTTGCAAGACTGTTTTAGTATTAATTTTGTAAACGCTCATCACATTTGCTATCAAAGTCAGGGTTGTATCCTTATTCTCCTAATCATCTACTCTGAGGCTGCTTATAACTTTATTCCATCTTCTCTCCATGCTCAGGTGGCAGCCCTTTACCAGTTTCTTCCTACTCATCCTATCAGCAGCGTTGAGAGGCTGCATGCAAATACAATGCTGTAGGAAAACAGTCCTGATAGTCAGCAACCAGGGTAGACATCTTCGCTTTGTTCTGCCTAACTTTGTCAATGCTGTTATTAGTACACTGCCCGTGCTGGTTTTACATGTAACAGATCACCACCTTGCCTCAATCCAGCAATTCCTATGAAAATTGTTTCACTTTTCACTACTTATAAGAAATCACCATATTCCTCATTTGTTTGAGAAATTCCTCCATATTGAATTAGCAAATTTAGAAGAGTCTTGATGATATTGCCATAGGGGAATGCTAGGTAACAGTCATTTCCATGGGATTCGTCAGAAATGTTTTATAATATAATGATTGCTCTTATGAATTGCTGTCTCTCTTTGTAATCCGAGTCCTGATTTATTCACCTCTATACATAGAGATTCACAATGGATCCATTACTTCATTACCGACAACCCATACTGACACCGGCAATAAGGAAAGTGGAGGTGGTAGGATTTTCCTTGTCAAGCTTGGCAGCATCATAATTGAAAGTATGAGCTCTGTCTCAAAGAGCTCTTTTCTTTTGTGCTCAGAAGCTAGCCAGCATTTGTCCCTACAGTAACACAGAAATCAGAGCTGCCACTTTGATACTATCTATTTTCCTTTCCATAGGTCCAGCAACTTCCACCAAAAAAAAAAAAAAAAAAAAAATATGTGGCTTAA
>WHYT01013996.1:24060-55019 GCA_009806455.1 Tetrax tetrax
CAGTTTCAAGGGTATTTTGGAGTTGTGGGTTTGGGTATTTATTTTTTGGGGAGAGTGGGGAGATTGTGGTTTTGGTTTTTTTTTGGAGGTGGTGGAAAGCAGAGGAAATGTGCCATAAAAAGGAAAGAAAAATAAGAAAAAGAGAGAAAGAAAACATTTGATTTCTACCCTAAAAATCCTGAAATGCATTATGGAAATGGCAAACCAAGATTAAAACTTTGAATCTGGTAGAACTGCTTTTTTTCCACCCTGGTGCATGACTTAGCCCCCATACTATTGGATTATTACGAGAGAATGAGCTAATCTTTCCACATTCTTTCTTGACAATATCTTTATAGTGAATGACATTGCCACAGATGGTGATATTTCTGTTTATGATCATATTTAACTAGAAAACTGATAATGTTAGAGTTAAAAGGCAAATGTTTGGCACAAAGTCAAAAAGTTAACTCAAACAGAAGTTTCAGGGCATTTGAAATGTGCTAAAGTTAATTAAAAAAAGATAGAGGAAAGTGGTGTCTCTTACTGTCATAAGACAGTACCTTTGATTCTCACAGCACAATTTATTACTCTACCTTCTGCTCTGTCTCACAACACCATACTTTTTTTTTTTTTCTTCTAAGTTCTACTGCTTTTTAATTGCAAGTAAGAAGGATATATACTCTGCTTCTTTAAATCTATCTCGAGTCTCAAGGAGGGAGAGCGGAGAGGGATTACAGCGAAAACTCTCTATGCAGTATCAAGTAGCTTTTCAAATAATGTTACTTTCACTTGCAGAAAACACCTTCTTCTTCAACATTGAAGTGCACTGTGAAATTGTCATCGCTGATTTAATATATGTTGCATACTTGCTACATACTTGAGAGCAGCAAAGGGCTACATTCAGATCTGATTACAGTATCAAAAATTCTGATATTTACACTGTAAGTTTCAAACTATTTGGTATTTTTTCTAAAAACTCAGCTCACTAAAATAAAGTGTTTACGTAAGAGTTTCACTTAAAACAAAAATACGTTTCCAGTCCTTATATTTGCAAGAAAAGCTTCAAAGCATGATTAGAATCTATTATAAAACTTCAAAATAAGTAAAAAAAAAAACCCTCTCAAAAGCCAATATTAAAAATGCTTTCTTTAAATCTACCTTAAGATGTTATAATACTCTGCTTACTTTCAAGTCACTAGATAGGTAGACTACTCTTCAAATCTAGCACAATGGAAGTAGTCATTAAAAGTTGCTAATCTAGATATTTTGTCTTACCCATTTTGATTTTTTATTTATAGAAACTTTTCCATTTGTCAGACTTTTTTTCTCCCTAGTATGCAGAAGTAAGTAATGTCAAAAATGTTTGTGAGATTTTCATCGAAGAAGTCAATGGCCGGGAGAAGAAAAGAGCTTGAAAGTTGTAACGTACTATCATCCATCAGCCATTTAGAATTTAGAGGGAACAGTGGTGGTGGAAATCAATTAAATCACAAGCATTGCTACTATTTCACAGATTCACATCTTATTTATGATAGGGGAAAATCACTAATACCATGACCACTCTCTGGTAATGGAACTCTGATATTGTAAAAGATGGCGGAAAAGGTGCCATATACTTCAGATAGCAAAAGGGATTGATTTTTTTTTTAACAACATGCAAGACGCATTCTATGATATTGCCATACTGCTTGCTGTATGTCCAACTTGATCCATCACTTCCTTTTTATGGGGAGTCACTACTGTAAAATTGAAACTCTGCAGAAGCCAAGGGGAATTAAGATATTTGGAATCTTACAGAATCATGCTCTTACATTACAGATGCTTTTACAGAAGGATTTAAGTAGCAAAGGACTACCAGGAGCTGTAAGCACAGAGTGTCAAGAGATTCATTGCTGGATCAGCTTTCTTGACTCCTAATCTTAATCAAGACGAAATGCTCGATGCCATTTTGAATGACAAGCCTCTTGGTAATATCTTTACTAATGGGGATTTATTGTGTAAGCAGTATAATGAATTGAACAATTCTGAAATAATTTATAAGCACAAAGGCCAGTAATTACTGCTTCCAAGTTCTGACTAAGAAATTTATGTAGTCATTGACCTGGCATTCAAGCTTTCATGGCCGAATTAAAATTCAACATTTACAATGAAGTTGTTTTGAATGTAAGAGAAAAATTGTATTTTCTTATAAAATGTATTTACTTGTGAAATTAAAGAAACCATAATATAATTTGTTATAGACTATCACTTTGCATTTTTCATGAGTCATATAAAATTGGCTACTCCCCCCTCAGATAAAGGCCTTCCACAGTTACAAGCTGGCAGAAAAATACAGTAATGGCTTATCATTCCTAGCAAAACCGATGTGTAAAAGCTAGTGTATGTTTCTTGAAAAAAAATAAGCTTTTCAGATTATATAAATATATTTTTGCCATTATTACAACATCTATTTGGTATTATCATAATAATCATAAATTTTAACACACTTCTTGACGTCATCTCTATGCCAGCACAAGCTAAGACCAAAACATGTTATTCTGTCATTATATGAAAATAAATGAAAAAAAGAACTTCACTAGGTCGCAAGCTATGTTCAGATAGTGAAGTATATCAATTTATGCAAAACTTCAGATTAATTATTATTTTCAGAGGTCTTATTTGTAAGTGCAATGCATTAAGATTTTCTATAGAAAGAACAAAACCGTCCTTGGGATAGCAGTTCTGAAAAAAACAATATTTAAGAGGCATTTACAAAATGCAGAATCATAGAAGCAATATCAATCTAGTAGAAGTAACTAAAAAACAAACTTGATAATTTCTTCTGTTTTTCAGTACAGTTGTCAGACAGAATAGTCCAAACATTACAACTTTTTGTAAGAACAAGAGAGGAGGCAATACCCATCTTAAGAGATAGATATCAGAACAAAGGAAAAAGAACTAAATATTTCCATGACAAACATGCTTCTCCTTGGCCTTCTCACCCCTACTCTGCTATGGCAAAACTAAAAGATCCAAAAAGTTTATTCAAAGGGACTTCTTAATGCTTTTTTTACACATGGAAAGCTGTCAGCAACAAGACAACTAAGAAGGTTTTCACCCAACTCGAAGAGCAGCCAACTGCTTATGAAAACTCTTTACGAGTACTCCCCAGTATGTATATCTGCCACTAACATGCAACCCTCAGCTGTTTTAGAGTTACAGTCTAGAAGTATTTGGCTCACTAGACAGAGTTTATCGCACTGATGCTAATCAGTAAAATGTATTGCTTCTTTTTCTAGGGCCACTATGATCCTCAAAGGAGCTGGCTAAGGACACTTCAAGACAAACATATCAAGATCCTGTCAAGAAAGAAGCTTCACGTAGGAATGCATGAAACCTATTTCAATAACTCCACCTGGATTTTCTTGAGTGAGCATCATTGATTTCTTCCTGATGAACACTTTTTGAATCTCAACAGTGTTGTAGTATGTTAAAGCAATTCTCATAAACATTCACTGAAGTTGCACAAATATCTTTAAGCATTTATTTTTAAGTCTTAATGGCAACAAAAATACATCTTCTATTTAAAAGGCTCCCATAGCAATTAAACTAACAAATTCAAGAGAGGCACATATAAGTACCCTGTAACATATGTAGCAGAAAATCTAAAAGACCTTTTAGGAAAAATCATGAAGAAATAAATTTTATCAAGTAAAACAGGCAAGGTAAAGATTCAATTTCCAAAGTGATAGTCTGTAATACAGTCAAATTGCACCTTCCATAAATTCATTTGAGGCTTAGCTTACCAGTTTTTGCGGACTACTGTTGTCTTGATAAAGACAGAATGAAATATTTTCTCACATAATGGGATCTTGAACACAGTCCTGCTATATAGATAGTATAGTATAGTATACATCACATCAACTTACTAAAAACTCAAAGGAAAAGAGACATTCTATATTAATTTACATATATTGTATTATTCAAAATATGCTCTAGATTAGAGAATTGCAAATCTGATTACATGTCTACTTTAATATATGTATTTCTATAACACCTGAAATATAATTTTACTTAAAACAGCTCATTATATCAGAAAAGCTGACAGATTTATCTGCTAGTAGCATTGACAAGAATCAAGAAACAACACACAAATACAGAGCACTATCTTGCCTCAAAGAGAATAGTTCAGAAATCAGATGCAAGAGAAAATTAGGTTTCCCAATACCTGACCCAAAGAAATACGCACTTTCCTCTGGTGGTATTCAAGTTTAGTGAGTGAATCAAAAGAAAAAAGAAAATAACAGTGCAGTTTTACACGCATGAAACACCACAAATGTCCCCTCGATCAAACCACACCAACCCAACCTGTGCATTTGTTGTTGCCCTGTACTTGCCTTGGCTCTCATCCCCTTTGTTCCAAGGTAGATTGCCAGGCAGGTGGTGGGCCATTCCAGCCACAGACACAGCACAGGGAATGCTGCAAGCGAGTTGTAACCCTGCTGAACACATAACAGCACGTTCTCTCTGCAAAGTGAAGTGAATTGACTTAGCACAAGCAGAGCTAGGTAACCCGAGGGCAGATGACACTGGGTGAGCTAGTAGTGAATAAGTGTCCCCTTAGGGGAACCAGGGGCTTGCTTTGTCTCATCGTGCAGAAAGAATTCCACCTGAGGGAACAATTACCAATAAAAAAGATTCTAAAAATTATTTTACTTCATCCTAAGGCAATTTCCCATGCACACTGGGAAGTTTTGAATTGTTCCTGACACTCTAATAATTGCACTAGATCAAAAGATTCAGTGAAAAAAAAGTTCTCCCTTCACTGCTCAAACTATAGATCCAAACTGTAATAGATATTATTCAGTTCAACTGTAGCTGTGAATATCTGTCATTGTGGAAAGGCAATCTTTCAAAAAATGCTACAAAACATAATTCTGTTCATTCAAAATCTTCAGGCACTTCACTATCAAGGAATATTTAGGTATTTCATGTTTCTAAGTCAAATATGTTAAGCCATGATGAGCATGATGCATTTAGATTTGGGTCACCTAAATGAAATGCAAGGAAACCTCCATGGCAATCTCAAGATAGCAAGAAAAAGAACTAGTCTTCCAGACAAGTTCTCTTCCTTGATCACATAATAAAATAAACTTGCCTTGACTAATATTCCTGAACAATCTTAATGTTCCTCATTAAAGAGAGAATACAGACTGTGGGATGTGACCTAGATCACAATTGTCCAAAGGCCTTCACAAAGCTGGTACAACATAGAAGAAGTCAAGCAAGAATGGTGTTCTGTTTCACCTCCACATTCTTGCTTTTGAGGGATAACCATTGTTTTTACAACAGAAATTGACTGAGGGTATTTTCACCCAAATAAAAGCTGTTAGGGCCAAACTTCTCACAAATTATTTCTCTCTAATCTAGAGGTGTATATTCAATCTCATTGTATTGCTCGGCTAGGTTTGGTAAAGGTAATAAAAAGCAAAAGCAAAGTCGTCTTCCAATGCCAATCCTCTTCCTTCACCTTCCACCCTTCCCTGCACCAGTGCCCTTAGCTCCTCCTGTATTTCTTTTTCCTTGTTCTTCCAAATGTAATGTAAGATGTTTTATTTTTTATTTAACTATCACCAAAGCATAATTTCCCATAATTGCATGACAACGTATGAACAAATACTGTATCTAACTTTGATATAATATAAACTGTGCTGAACAAGATGGACTCTAATGAAGTAAGTTTAGACTGTTACTTGTACAGACAGTTCCTTAAAAAATCACTGAGTTTTAAAATTACTTCTCGTAATATAAAAACTTGTAGTATTGTCATGATGTTAATAGCTTCACTGGTGTTATTAAAATATCTCTGTACGTGTCCCATGGGTCATATGTTATTGCTTTATTTTAGGTTAATATATTCAGATGTTAATCTTTAGTGATCCTCCTTTTTTATCTGCCTGTATATATGCTCAAACACCTGTCCGTGAATATTACTAAGTTTTTCAGACAGAGAGAATAATCATATACTTTCATCTCAAATATTTTCAAATTAAAAAAAAAAAAAATCCCAACAGAAAAAAAGAAATGTCATTGAAAAGGGAGCAATCTATTTGTCCTAGTTTTACATATGTTTCTGAGCCCTCATTACTGTAATAACTGAGTACCTCACAGGTTTTAACACATTTTCTTCACAACATCACTCTGAAGTAAAGCAGTGATATTATTTCTATTTTATAGCCGGAGAACTAGGGCACAGAAACTCTACACAACTTTGCCATACCACTGGGTCAGATTAAGAGAGGATTCAAGTCTTTCGAGCCACTGATAAGCACCCTTCTGGATCTTTAGGAAATTAGTTATCTGCCTTACCAAATAGCAAGATGAGCAAGTAGGTGGAATCTTGAAACAAAGCCCACAGAACGGCAAATGAGAAGGGAAACTTCACACAAACAATCATTAGCTTTACAATAAAAGCTTTATGAAGTGATGTTTTATCCACATGGCTCCACAACTCTTACAAAAGGGTCCATAAACATATTACATAAGCCAAAGAACAAACTTCTACTTTGCTGTATGTCCAGTTTCTCGCGTACACCTGCCTTCTTTTCCTTAGTCTTCAATATATAAAGGGAACATATGGAGAACACTGGGAAGTCTGCAGTTTTAGATATCAAGAGCAGATCAAAGGCAGCTAATTTTGTATCTGGATATCAATCACCGACACCCACAAATGTCACATGAGCTGCTCTGTATACATAGGGCCCTAAAAGCCTCCTAAATGACACCGAAAAAAAAGATAGTAAAAATTTATTTCTGGTAGTATGGAGGAATGAAAAAAAAAATAAAAAATGGCATCAGTTAAGGGAGGCTGCCTTTTTTGATCAAAGCTCATAATCCTAGATTTTTTTCTTTTTTAAAAATTGCAAGACTGCAAGCAATCAGCAACGGCTCTTCCATCTATGCATGGTCAGGAGATACACAATATGGCTGTTGCAACGCTGTATTCAAGAATGAAAAAAGGACTAACAAAGCTGCAAGTGGTTCAAAATATAAGACTTCACTTATGTTCCTATGTAATCTAGGATGATTTGGGCATCTTATCCCTGACATTCTGAATGCTAAACTGCCTCTACACTGTATGTCAAATAAAATTTAGATTTCTACACAGAATTAGCAGCCTTGTAACTGCTAAAACTTCCATCAATAACCCCTCTGCATTAAGATACACATTCAGAGAAAATACATTACTTTGTTTAGCTCTTCTGTAAGTCAAGGTGACAGAGAATGAATATATCTGAAAAGTAAAAAAAAAAATAATCTCTTCCTCACTTGGAAAATTATTTTTGCAAACACTTCAATAGCTTTCTAACAAAGTAAACACTTCTTATAAAAAATAATTTAGTAGAAAATCCGTATTTAGTCTGAAAGAAAAGGCTTGATATAAAATAAGTTGGAAAATATTGAACTTTTCAACTAATATTTTCATGTGCTAAAGATTTAGGCCTTAAAGATTAAGAATGCTTTTAGATTTTGAAAGTGGTGTCAGCGATACCTACCCTGGAAATAGTTGAGAATCTGATATATCTTTTTTTTTTTTCGCTAGCATAACAGATAGCATAGAGCATAAATATATATATATATATATATTTATATAAAAGGATATCTCCACTCTCATTTTGGGGCACTTTGTTCTAGAAAGGGAAAACCTATAGGATAGAGCAAAGGAGAAGTTCAGAAGTGAACTGAAGAGGGGAAAAAAAAAAAAATAGTGAGAAGCTGTCTGGCCTCTGAGCTCCTGGAGAAGAGCTCTTCTCTAGAGGTTGCTGTTTCACCCACCTGAGCCTATACACAAGTGTCAAAGGCTACACTTTCTGCCTCTTCCTAAATAATACTCACCTCAAATGGAACTTGTATGAACAGTACTTAAACAGTTAACATATACAAGGTTAGCCCTTTTGCAGGGCACTTGAAAACAAAGCAAATTTCTTGTACTTGCTTTCTTACCTCCCACAAACCTACAGAAAGCAGAATCACAATCTGCTGTTCCTTTGGGAGGAAGCTTAAAAGTCAGCTTCAAACTTTAATGGTAGGCAGCTGCTGTGTGTTTGCTCTAAGATACTAACCACATGAAACCAGTTTCAGTGGATTGAGGTTTAAGGTGTAAGCACACAGAGTGGAAACAGATTGCTCACAGCTATGTTTATTTCTTTTTAAATGTCTTTTGACTACTTTTGCTCAATACAAAATTAAAGACTGCATTGCTCTTTGTGACAGCACCCTGAGGACCTGCTCTTTCATTCTTAGTGTAGTAGTCCAATTTGTCCTTCGAACCAATTAAAAGCCTAACCTTTCTATTTGTGCCAAATTAGTAGCAAGATGCATCTTCTTTTACCCATCATTAGGAAACATTTTCTTTGCTCTTGATTCTAAAAAATTCCTAAACTCCAAACCAGATGCTTTATTGTATGACACCTGTATAATTGTTCCCATGTTGCTATGGGAAACTCAGCTTCTTATACCTTTGAAATAATTAGGACTCAAGTAATGAGTGTTGCTTATCGTAAGGCCTGGCTGAATAATGTTTGTCAAACAATTTGATGAATTGTGCCATAATAGTAATTTGCATGAGCTTGGGGTTGCCGGATTTCTTATTTGCTGAAGTGTGACAGACGATTCAGTATAACCCAACAGACAATTATGACAGTCTCTGGTGCAAAAGTTTAGATCAGGAAGATCAAATGTAGAGGAAGACAAAATAGTGCTAAGGGAGTGAGTTAGCTTGCTTTGTAATACAGAAAAGATCATTATAAGTTTAATTTGTATATGTTCACTGTTTTAAAGTTTACACAGCTATACTAAAGATTATTATAAAAAGATAGATTAGAATATATGATGCTGAAAAAAGAAATGAGTGGATATGTTTTTTCAAAAGGTCTACAAGACTTAGTTCATTCCAAAGGTAAGTCAGGGGGAATATGTGCCTAGCTTCTTTACTTTGTCTTTGAAAACACTACCTGTATCTCAAGAACAAAATCAAGAATTTTGTTGCCATGTAGTCATGAATCTGAGCAGTGGGCATTGCTGTGATTTGTCTTCTCTTTCTAGGAACTCTGAACATCCTCATATAAAATCATAATGTCCTGATTACACAGTCTTTGCATTTTTTATTTTTTTTTCCATTGTTGAATATTTGCTTCAGTAATCATTAATTGACTTTGATCAACATCCATTGTTATTTTTTACCACTGATTCTATCAAGAGCATCCTTTACATTTGATTGCAGGAACTGTGCTTTGCATCAACGTAGCAAACTACCTTTCCATAAGTTAACCCAGCACTGGCAGTGTAGGAACAATATGTGCTCAGTTACCTAAATAATGGCTTAGGATACCAGGAAGATTTTGTCATCTGTATTAATCCTAATTGGATTCCAAATCAAGATGCGGGTTCAATCTTTGGGTTTTCCATAGATTTCTTCTGTGAAACCAAGGAAGCAGTTTCATTCTGTTTGTTCAACCGTTCTTAATCAGCAAATAGGAGGGATAATATCCACTCACTAGCTGACTGTTTTTATTAAAGTTATACTACAACAAAAGCAACTGAACACATAAACTGCCTGATACATAGCTAAGCTTACAATTGTATTAATGGCATTATTGACATTATTAAAGTAACTGCAGTGGAGGATTTCATTCTTTTGAACTATCAACCAAGAACTTTTCACCAACATTAAATTCATATTGAAAAAAAAAACCCTCTAAATATAGCAGAAATGCTGTCTTTGGTCCCAAAGAAAACATGAATCTAGGCTCTTTTCTTTCACTAGGACTGATGAGAGTAGCACAGACATTTGTCATCAGCCCTGATAATATCTTGGAGAAAATTCATGTATCTATCTGTAGTCTTGTTCTTGAACAATTCAGATTGCCTTTTATGAAAAGAAAATGGTGGACATGCTTCAAATCTTAAAAGATTTCCAGAGATGACAACAATAGCTTATTTACTACTCAACTAACTGATTTGCTATAAGGATTCTAAATAGACTTAAAACTAATGTTAAAGTCCAATATACATAACAAGCTTGAGTGGAGGAAAAAGAAGTAAACTAATATATACAAATCTATGGAGCAATATAAAGATTCATAAATGTTGATGCAATCAATATCATAGAAGGCAAAACCCATAAGACTCTTCAACATTAAAGAAACAGCTAAGGGACCTTCTGAGACAAATTTTTCAGGCTGTTGTGTGGGTTGACAGCTGTATGAGAGGAATATTTCATACTTGTTGTATTCAATAAAGCAATCAAATAAAGCTGCAATAAAATAATATTAAGTAACAAGAATGTAGTCTGGTAGTTCATCCTTCTCCTTCCTCTTGATCAATAGAGGAAATGATGAGTCTTTCTCATTCTGACTTTAAGAGTAGGGTAGGCTGTGCAAATTGTTGTCCTTCATGTACCAGAATGCATCAAAAAAAAAATAATGTTCAAAGGTACATTTTTGCTCTAGATATAGTTGAACCTTAATCCTGGATGTCAGACTGCGTGGTTCTGAAGTTTAAAAATTTCCGTTGGTATTTACTGATATGAAGTACAAAGAGAAAAATTACTCAGGATTCACAATTCTTTCTAAATTTCTACATGTAGTATTCATTTGCATATAAATATTATTTTATCAATTACCAGGAGTTTAGACTTCCTTCTACAAAAAAAAAAAACAAACAAACAAATACAACAAAACCAAAAAACAAAAAACCACACACAAAAAAGTAGAATAAAGACTGAAATTCTGATTTGATAGCTGAGCATCAAGACAAATTAGCTAAGAGGATAAAGGTGTTTTAGTCTCAATTTAAATTATATGTCTTTACATCGAGTAATTCAAGACATAGGTTTTAAGTGTTGTAGACTAAGTCCTAAGCTGAATCACAAATTTATTTCATGATTTTGTAAATTATTACTATTAGATGTGCACTGTAGTTTTTATATTTCTCTGGGAATTTTTTTTCTTTTTAACTTTATTCAGTGTGTACTAAGTGCTTCTTGGACAGAAGAACATGCATTCTAAGAACTAATTTTGTCCAGTTACTAATTTAATCCTTTCATTGCACTTACATAAATAGCAGACAATTTTGTGGAGTAAAAGATTATTCATTTTATCTTCTTTATTTATACATGGCTCCCAGGTATCTAATTACACCACTTCAACTTGTGTCAGGTTTCTCCTTAAAGAATGTATACAGAACAATATTGTTCACTGTGGAACAATGACTGAGGGGGGAATTAGTTTCTCTAAGATTTATCCTAATAGAAGAACTCGTAGGGTAAAATACAGTTGCTACTTCCAGGATAAAATGCGGCTAGCATGCTTTCTACAGCAGTTCCCTAAGCAATACACCCTGCCTCTATTTGTACGTGCTAAGGCTAGCAGAAGGAACAGAATGGAGACCGGAGCAGAGTGGGAACACTGCAGCTGAATTCTGTTACACTCCCTGCAGGGACGGGAACTTCATGATACCTGGTGGCTAGTGGGCTGTATAGTAGATGATGAACTGCATTCTGATTGTCAAGCAAGAAGAATACGAGTTGCTGAGGGAAGAATTGTGGTGAAATCTTGTTCTTTAGATGAACTTTGCTCATTATAATGTCATTATAATACCAAAACACACCTCCATCCCAAAAGCTATCTGCCTTCAAAGTGCGACCATCCCTCACTGAGTATGGGTTCTGAATTTCTTTTAGTCTATGCCTTTAAAAGCAAAGCGAGGAAAATTTACACCAATCTTAACGAAGATATATATGACAGGAGTCACTCAAGCTCCACCTAAAAGTAAAAAAAAAAAAACCAAAAAACCAAAAAAACACCAGTATAAAAATGACTTAAGAAAAGGAGGATATTAGAGAAGAACTCCATTGGAACGTTGGGGACCAGTTGACAGGCTGACCCTCTCTTTCCCCCAGTAGGGATGCCTATTGGGTAAGAGCTCTGTGTTATGCATGCTTAGATAGTACTAACGTCTTACTAGCTATTAAAACTTATCATATATATTGTTTTGTTTCTGCAGTCAGTATCTTATCACTGGCTATATTCAAACTTTTATCCTGCCACAAACATATATAATAAAATTTTTCTACCTATGAATATAAGTTTCCAGAAACTTTAATAATTGATATAGGGGATATAAGGGATTTGTCTTAGTGTCACTGCCCGTGAGAGTCCTTGAATAGGTTAGTTGAACACCCTCCGAGCTTGCAGGCTGCCAAGATGGATTTGTTCCAATGATGCTGTCAGCATAAGCCTGACAGGCTGGCCAAATTGCAAAAGGTTTGAGGAAACCCCACTTCTGCTTAAACGGAGTGTGGCAGGCTAGTTGAGCACAAGGGTCTCACCTTTCTTGGGAAACTGGCAAGCTGGTTAAATTGAAAAGGGTTCGAGGTAACCCCCCTCCCTATCCTCTGTCGACACAATATCATATGTTATCATGACAGTTCACTTAAAAAAAACAAAAAAACCAAAAAAAACCAGCAGAATATGGAAAAAAAAATAATTAGACTAGTGAGAAACAAAGTTAATCAGCTTGAAGATGGCTTGTGCTAAAAATAACAGAGAAAATAAAAAGCACAGAACCAGTTATCCCAAGTAATGGACACCTATTCTGAGTGGGAATTTTTTTTTTTTAAATCTTCTAGTCAAAGTCAGTATTAGTACTATCTAACAGTTTTTGCCTCATTTTGATCTTCCTTTTCATTTCTGCTTTGGTTTCAGACTTTTTCATATAAATGTATGTCTGGTTAATGAGGCTGGGTAACTTTTTTACATTTAAAGTTATCTTTCTGCTTTTGGAAATACAGCTGTTCAAGATATTGGTTTATAATTATATATGATTTTTTTAATTTATGTTTGTTCTTTGATTGATGGTTGGAGTGTGTTTTTCTAGTGTGGCTAATGTCTATATTATGCTGGTTCGTTGTTGATGAGATTTTATTTTTTTTTTTTTAATTTCTTGTGGCCTTCTTTCAATGTAGAATGCTCTCCTTAAAAAAAACACTTACAAGTCAAATCCTTGTAAGTGCTATGAACTTAGAGAAGAAACTCAAGAAGGGGAGCTTTTTGCCAATATCCTCACTTTTCAGGGCAATTAATGCCAGAAAAGTGAAGAAACCATGGAATCTCTTCAGGCACTACGTTGCCTGAAACTATGAAGGCTCAAAATCCTGAGTATGCTAAAGCTACTTTTGCAGTACTTAACTGGAAAATGCGTAGTTTCCCTTTTAAGATTTCCCAGGGTTTCCTACTTGAAATTTGTAGGGTTTTTTATGGAAAGGAAAAGCATCATGAAACAATGAAATTTGTAAATACTACTTAGAAGTACCTTGTGGTCCCTCGTAGGAAGTGAAACTAGGATGTCTCCTGACTTCATAAAACTCCATTCTTAATCACATTTTTTTTTCCCCATAATGTATCCCCATCTTGTTTTTGAAAAGAAAGACAAAACAGCAGATATTTTTCTCATAGTTTTTCCTTATGTATTAAAAAGGAGAGGTTCAATCAAAACGTTTAGATTTCTTAAAAAGCTCATGCAAAAGTGTGTTTTTTTAAAGCCAGGAATCTTACCTATTTCCTGTAGTTCAAGCTTTAAGAGGATTGAACCCTAAAGTGGCACCTCTCTTTCGGAACTAGTTGGAGGTACAGATTATATTCAAGGAGAGAGAAACACAAATACTTTTTTTGGGAAACAAACTATTTTCCCAAATAAGCAATTGTGAACAATATACTGCTGGTTTACTCACCTTCCGAAAGTAATGTCATATTTCTAACTGGAGGTTTGATGTATGGGACACTACCACTCCCTTTTCTTAGATGCAGTTGAACATTTCATGGAATACTCTAATATTGTTATTGGAGATCAAACTCCACAATCTAATGAATAAGTTATTTAGCTAACTGAACTGCATGTCCTGATTTAAAATGATAGTTAAGTTTTCCATCAAATACACAATTTCAACAAAATAAAGAGAGAACGTCTCTGTTTCAAAATATCCTAAAGCATTCTAATTTAAGTCTTTGTGGGATTCAGACAGAGGAAGGATTTGAAACATGTCTTCCATAATGTGAGTCAGCTACCAAACTACTAGAGTAATGGACAAAAGCCAGAAATTGGTCTAGCTCAAACAAAATGTAGACTCTTCATTTCCAATGTCTTTCCTTCTACTGAAAGTGCCTGAAATAAAATGTACAAACCTTGTTTCATGTTAAATAAAACTTATTTTCAGTATGAAGCTAATTTATTTATGTATCCATTTCAGCAGGGGCACTCGGTTCCTGCCCAAATACTTCCCAAATTTATAGAAAACTGATCTCCATCCCATAATCCTAATTAGAGGCACCAGAACTGAGAGTGGTTTTGTAGCTGTTCAGAAACTATCAAAGTGAAATTGTTTTACAGCTTGCTGCTTGTCTCCAAGTTCACTTGATTTTGTTCTTTGCTAGCTTACAGCATGTCAAACAACATGGCTTAACATGTTACGCTTAGCATTTTGTCTGTTTCTCCTGTTCATTTTCACTGCCTTATTGCCCTCTTATGTTGCAGTGTTACGTTTCTCATACACATCAATGTGGACACAATGTATTTTAATGTGCAGTAGTACACACCAACATTGTGTCAGCTCTTAGATCTCATAAACAAACATTAGATGTTATTTTATCTTCACAGGTTTCTGGCCGTTATTTCACAAGAAGAATATACAGTAAAAATAGCATACTCAGCTGAGGAGGAATTCCAGACAAAATGGGTATACAACGGTCTACACCAAAAAAAAAAAAAAAAAAAAAAAAAAATTTTTTGTTTTTTTTTTTTTTTCTTTTTGAAGAAAAGGATGGGTAGAGAACAAAAAATCTCATCCTACATATGTTGTTCGTTTTTCTTCTGTTTTTCTAGTAAATGGAATTGAATGTCCCAGTACTGTCAGAGGTTCTTAAAGTTCAGGGCTCTTGTTTTTCCTTCCTATTCATCATCACTTTAGATGTCAATTCTGGACAATTTTTCAACAAAAACTTTTGTGTTCCCTAGCAAACATGGCTGTTCAATACTGAATGTGCAAATTCAAATAAATGGGTTAAATACCTTCACTATTCTTTTCTCCAAAAGAGATGCGTATTAAATAGGCAGTGACAGAATGATGGCACATCACATGCATACATTTATTCATTGAAAAGATCTGGCATAGCATTTGGTGAGAAAGTAATTACAGTCTATGTTAACACAATATGCATGGTATGCCACTGATTGAACAGTGAGTTATGTTTGATGTCAGTCATTTCTGGATTTTTTTCCCCCCTCTATTGACTGCATATATGGCCAAAGTGCTGTGGTATGGGAGGAGGGGGAACAAAATGAAAAGATGTTAGGATTTTCTTTTTTTTTTTATTATTTTTGTCTTTTTTTTTTTTTCAGATTGTAGCAGTTTTATGGTTCTTTTATTTAGATTACCCATCTGAAGGGAGGGAGAAAAATTGTTGTTAACAGTGGCAATAAGTTAAGTAATATTTAATGATTGTTTCTAGAAGATTTAAACAACAAATGCAATCCCAAGACATGATCCCAATGGGGAATGCACACACTCTGAAGCACTCCAATATCTTTTTGTTTCCCAACCACCACATGTCGCAGGGGCTTGTAACTGGAATATTTTGCAATAATTCTCTGCATCCTGGGACCAAAGCTAGGGGGCAACCATTTCCAGCACTTCTGAATGCAATATGAGATTTTCTCAGAATTGCTACCTTCATGCTTACTCCTTAAAAATGTTCATTAACAAATTTCAAAGAATGTCTCTTTACTAATAGGCATACTCGCAGCAATGCCTGTTTATTTTACCAAGACTCCTCCGGAGGGCTTTAAACTACTGTTGCTGGGGGAGGGGGAGCACAGTTCAGCCCCCCCTCACCAACAGGGAGGGGCTGGTGGGGGATCTGGAACTGAAGGACGGGAGAGGAAAGCTATAGCCCTGATGGAATTGAATCTGGCCAGGGATATAAAAAGCAACAACAAAAGCTTCTATAGGTATATAGAGGACAAAAGAAAGTCCAAGGAGAATGTAGGCCCCCTCCAGAAGGAAACCGGTGTCCTGGTTACCTGGGACATAGAGAAGGCTGAGGTACTCAATGACTTTTTTGCCTCAGTCTTCACCGATAAGGGCTCTTGGCTCACCACCCAAGCTGTGGAAGGCACAAGCAGGGTGGGATGAAGAACCGCCCACTGTGCTAGAAGAGCAGGTTTGGGATCATCTAAGGAACTTGAAGGTGCACAAGTCCATGGGGCCTGATGAGATCCATATGTGTGTCCTGAGGAAACTGGCGGAGGAAGTTGCCAAGCCACTGGCCATCATATTTGAGAAATTGTGGTGGTCTGGTGAGGTCCCCAATGACCGGAAGAGAGGGAACATAACCCTCTTTTTAAAAAGGGGAACAAGGAGGACCCGGGCAACTACAGGCCGGTCAGCCTCACCTCTGTGCTTGGCAAGGTCATGGAGCAGATTCTCCTGGAAACCATGCTAAGGCAACACGGAGAGCAAGGAGGTGGTTGGTGACAGCCAACATGGCTTCACCAAGGGCAGATTGTGCCTGACCAATTTGGTGGCCTTCTATGATGGGGTGACAGCATTGGTGGACACGGGACGAGCAACGGATATCTTCTACCTGGACTTGTGCAAAGCTTTTGACACTGTCGCGCACGACATCCTTCTCTCTAAACTAGAGAGGCATGGGTTTGATGGACGGACCACTCTGTAGATAAGGAGTTGGCTGGATGGCCACACTCAGAGAGTGGTGGTCAACGGCTCAATGCCCAAGTGGAGACCAGTCATGAGCGGTGTCTCTCAGGGGTCCGTGTTGGGCCCGGCCCTATTCAACATCTTTGTTGGCGATATGGACAGTGGGATAGAGTGCACCCTCAGTAAATTTGTTGATGACACCAAGTTGTGTGGTGCTGTCGACACGCTGGAAGGGAGGGATGCCATCCAGAGGGACCTGGACAGGCTGGAGAGATGGGCCAGTGCCAACCTCATAAAGTTCAACCAGGCCAAGTGCAAGGTCCTGCACATGGGTTATGGCAAGGAGCAGGCACAAATACAGGCTGGGTGGAGAATGGATCGAGAGCAGCCCTGAGGAAAAGGACTTGGGAGTGATGGTGGACGAGGAGCTCAACATGAGCAGGCAATGTGCCCTTGCGGCCTAGAAAGCCAATTGCATCCTGGGCTGCATCAAGAGGAGCGTGCCGAGCAGGTCAAGGGAGGTGATTCTGCCCCTCTACTCTGCCCTCGTGAGACCCCACCTGGAGTACTGTGTCCAGTTCTGGAGCCCCCCAACATAAGAAGGACATGGACCAGTTGGAGAGGGTCCAGAGGAGGGCCACAAAGATGATCAGAGTGCTGGAGCACCTCTCCTACGAGGACAGGCTGAGAGAGTTGGGGCTGTTCAGCCTGGAGAAGAGGAGGCTCCAATGAGACCTGATAGCGGTCTTCCAGTACTTCAAGGGGGCCTACAAGAAAGATGGGGAGAGGCTGTTCAGTAGGGTCTGTAGTGATAGGACGAGGGGTACCAGTTTTAAAATAGAGGGAGGTAGATTTAGATTGGATAATAGGAAAAAAATTTTTTACAATGCGAGTTTTAGAGCACTGGAACAGGTTGCCCAGAGAGGTGGTGGATGCCCCATCCCTGGAAACGTTCAACGCCAGGCTGGATGAGGCTCTGAGCAACCTGATCTAGTTGGGGATGTCCCTGCTCCTTGCAGGGGGGTTGGACTAGATGACCTTTGAAGTTTCCTTCCAACTCTAACCATTCTATTATTCTATGATTCTGAGAGGTGAACATTAAACCATACTACTAACAGAAGACTTTCTCCTTCTTCTTATACAAAATAAATAATAATGCAAGTTCAGCAGCTGTGATCTGAGGATTTTGTGGAGGGGATATAAGTTGTGAAACTTTAAGCATTCGTTTGGCAGCATGCAATACGGCTTGGGACATGACTTAGTGGTGGTTTTGGCAAAGTACGTTTTGAAGTTGGTCTCGATGGTCTTAAAGGCCTTTTCCAACCTAAATGGTTGTATGAGTCTATGACTTATGAAATATTCTATTTTCTTCTTTGGTCATCCTATATTTATAACTTATTGGGAAGGCATGGGATATATTGGGTATCACTTTTCGTATGACATATTGTTCATCCACCCTGTGCAGAGAACAGAAATGACAGTGCTGTGCTCAGGACATCTGAAATTCTTAACATGTTTGCCTGGTTTTCAGTAATTAGGATTTATGTTTCTTCCTGTTACTCAAAATAAATCATATCTTATCCAGATGAGAATGGACGTATCTGTATAAACTCAGAACTTCCAGGATGAAGTAACATCCTAGGTTACTTTGGTAACAGCAAACTCTCCAGAATTACATATATACATCGGGGTTTGAGGTCAGTGCTAGGAACCTTGGAACATGAATTTGTGTAGTCTTTTGACCACCTGTACATAAGAACCTATGTGTACTGTGATTGACTGACAATTGATCTTATCAGCAACATTACTGTTCAAAACCCCAATTAATCTGATCTTGCAATTCCATTTGTTAGAAAAATTGGTAGAGAAAGCTAGCAAGTTTGACTATTTGACCATAGTATCAGGCAGTTTTTCCTGGCACACTGCAATAGCATTGTTATTTCCATACAGTTTGTTTCCTCCCATCTCCTGCATTTCCTATTCATATACTGTTATTATGGTGTAGCCTGACACTGTAATATCTTCTGTCTTTCATAACAGAATGCATTTCAAAAGGGTGTATCAGAACAGCACAAATTGCAAGACCTACTTTTTTTTTTTTTTCATCAACCAAACAAGTTGTATTTATATCTCTACTTCAATTGTACTTGTCTTTTTCACTGTGGCTATTTTTATCAGACCTACCTTTTCCTTAAAAATATTTTTTTTTTCCTGTTTATTCATCACTTGGCAATGACTTTAAAAAGATAGAGCCTCAACTGGTGTCGAAGGCCATATTCAAGCAAACTCCTTGAAGATACTCAATTTTAAACTCTAAATATTCTATTTCCGGATGTGATGAACTTCAGAAGATAATTACAAGGCGTCTAGCAAGAAACTAAATATTTCATCTGAATGATCACTGACTGCAGCTTCACAGATCTTTTCTCTGCCATGGATATTGTAGCTCTTTATTATGCTTAGAAATACTATTGAATAAGAATTTTTTTTTGTTCTGCTTCCTGGGACATTAATGTATATCTATACTGATCAGGAACTGTTGAGATTTGCATACCTTGACATAGTAGAATGGTACAATATTTTTAAAAGGGATATATGTATTTATCTCACTATCAAGCTGTATACTAACAGCAGCGGAACAGTCCATAACTCAAAAAGTGGCTGTAGTCCTATTAGTGACTTGTGTTTTAGGCAAAATTAAGAATTTTCATATTTCATACTTTCATTGACTAATAACAGAGAGCTGTAGAACAAAAAATGGCAAATAGGAGTTTGAAAGTTTTAGTAAAAATCATGTCAATAGTCTTTGTCTACTTTTAGAGAAAAGCTTTACCTCACACATCTTTATCTACTTTTCTATAGCTTAGTGATTTAAATATTTAAAATGTATTATGTGTTTTTCATATCTTTGTCTCGATTTCTTAGCAAAACATATATTTATTATCCTCAGCAAGGATATTCTGAAATATCACTTTTTATGTAATTATGATTGCTATAAAGATCATGAACTCATATCAACAAGGATTACTTGATCCATTAGGATCAAAGGATTCAGATTCAAGAGACAGCCCCGAAAAAAGTAAAGGTGATATCTGTGACAGTTAATAAACTTGAATCTTAACCTCTTTAAACACAATAAAAAGTAGAATTCACACAAAAACTAAGCCACTACATTTTATCTCAAGCCTCCATGAAAGTCTCCGCTTCTTCAGCAGCCCCAGGTAATTGTTCATTAATGATCCTAAGACATTTCTATCTACAGCAAAACCTAAGCTGTCAACAGTGAGATTAGACACACCTTCACCTTTTCATGTTTTCCAGATATCTAAAATGTGGATAGGAAGGACAAAATGTGGAAAGGAGGTAAGATTTTTTTTAAAAGGGACATCAAATTCATAAGTGAGGAGAAACAAATGCTAAAATAGAAAGGTTTTGGGTCATCAAGACTTATTAAAAGTATAGGAGAGAAAGAAAATATGTGGAAGGAAATAAATTTATAATGGATAGGGATGCTTTGTTGAAATAAAATTTCGATTTGCTTTGACTTCAGAGAGTACAGTTGTCATAGTTCAGCCCCGATCCGGACCAGACTACTCAGTCTCTCTCTCACTCCCCCCACCCTCCGAGAGAATAGGGAGAGATAATTTAAGAAAAGAGAGATAATTTAAGAAAAACGACTCGAGGTTTGAGATAAGGACAGGGAGAAATCCTTACTGTCACGGGCAAAACCAGACTCGACCTGGGGAAAACTATTCATTTATTACTACAACTAGCAGGATAATAAGACAGAGAAACAAGATAACCTCCTCCACCCCTCCCACTTCCCAAGCTTAACATTATCTACCTTCTCCCCTCGAGCGGCACAGGGGAGAAGAGGGAATGGGGATCGCGGTCAGTTCATTATGGGTTGTTTTACGCCGCTGCTTCACAGTTGGGGGAAGAAATCCTCACATCCCTCCCCTGCTCCAGTGTGGGGTCCCACCCATACGCCACAGTCCTTCATTAAACTGCTCCGGCGTAGGTTATCTCTTCCATGGAGTGCAGTCTCTCCAGAATGGCTGTCCCAGCGGGCCCTCCACGGGCCACAGCCGCATTCAGGCATCCACCTCCCCCTGTGTGGGGTCCTTCATGGGCTCCAAGCTACAAGTGGATCTGTGTTCCTCCGTGGACCTCCACAGGCTGCAGGGGAATCTTGGCCAGGAGCCGCATTACTCCTCCTCCTCCTTCTTCACTGACCTTGGTGACTACAGCTGTTTCTCTCACAAGAAAAGTTCATTCTTCACAACAGGCTGGCAGAAGCCTCTCAGGATCTCTTCACGTTATTCATCCCATCTCATCTCCTCTCCACCTCTTGCAGCCAGACTGGGCTGAGTTGGACCCAGTCGGCCGCCTGGCGAGAAGCCAGAGGGTGAGGCCTGCAAGGCCCCGGAGGCCTGCGCCTCCCCCCACTGGGCCTCTGCCCTTGCTCAGCTTCGTCACATCTTCTCTTCCCTTTTTTTTTCTGTTTTCCCCTTCTTAAATACGTTATCGCAGAGGCGCTATCACGGGACATTCTGCTACCAATTGGCTTGGCCTTGGCCAGCAGTGGGTCCGTCCTAGGCCTGGTCGAGTCCACTGAACAAAGGGGAGCGACTTCTAGCAGTTTTCTACAGAAGCTACCACCTTAGGCCCCCCTCACTAAGCAAAACCACAACAACAGTCCAATGGTACCTTATCTCTCTCTTTTCTTGCATTCACAAGTATAAAATACTTCAAACTACCTGGCTATGATTTGTAATGGCTAGGTTCATTACTATAAATCCTATCAGAATGCTCTCTTACTCCCAATCTGTGCATATATTTGGGTTTGTATTGTGTACTGTTACATTAACATTAATTTAAAAAGTTTTATGCACATAAGAACCACATACAAAACAAACCTTCATACTGAAAATTGAAAACATGAGAAATAAAGAGTTAATTTGCTTAGACAGAGGATTAACTTTATACTTGTGTGCTGTACAGAAGAGCTGTCCTCACCTTCAAGGTGTTGACTATAAATTGTATTCTGTAGGGACTTGTAAGTGTGCACTCTTATCTTAGAAACACGTGTACATACTTAATTATAGATATGTACAGAATAGAGGAAGCAAGTGTGATTGTGTAAATACCCAAAGTGGTAATTGCATTATGGTGTTATGTTTACCATCTACTTTAAAAGATTTGTCCAGAGTTCCCTGTGTCACTTCAATGCATAGTGCAAGAATGTACACATATATAAAGAATATTAAAGACCAACGTGCTGAGACGAGCAGCTCCTGTGCCAGAAGGATCTGAAGAGGAGCACTCCAGCACAGTGCATGGAGGAGTTTACCGAATCAGAGGAACTTCAAAGGGAGCCAAGAGAGCTGGAAGGAACCTGCAGCTCATGCAACAATGGCTGACAAGATGACAAGAAGCCCCAGGAGAGTGCTAGCAACCAGGAGTGCCATGACCAGGGTGGGCAAACAGGGCATTGAACATCATCAAGGGTGTGATGTGGCAGCTTGTGTAGCAGTTTTGACACAAAGGCATGCAGGAAGGGTGCTGAAGCTCTGCCAGCTCCATGAGGGAGCAATGGTATCCACACAGCAGAAAGCCATGGCCTCTCTAAACTCTGCACCAACTCTGACTGACTCAGCTTCGCAGATAGGGCTCCGGTGTGAACATGCACCCAGGTGCCATGCTGAAGGGTCTGTCCTGTTCTTACACCAGGATTGTGGTAGTGAGCACCACTGTGGCAGGTGTGCCCGGATAGAAGAATTTAGTGACAGAGCCCCCGGGAAGATGAGTAGATTGAGGAGTATCAGAGAATGCGTGAGAGAAAGAAACTGCTGGAATCACACTGTACCATCACTAGTACAGGCCCAACAGGCATACACATGATTCAGAGGATTCCCTATCCTCTCTTTGGCAGCATGTGTTCTAAGGGATAGGGGGAATGATGACAAGTTTGTATCTCACGTAGCAGGCACGCCTCCTCTGTGACTACCCCACCTGCAAGGTGCCCTCACTTAATAGGTATGAGGCTCTGCAAGTGGAACAGAACAAAACTGAGGATTATGGTTCATCTAGTTTGGAGGTGTCGCTGAGGTTAAGTTGGCCTACGCCGTGTGTCAAAATTGCTTCCATAAAGAAAAATAGATAGGTCATTGCCATAGAAGACTCCATTCTGAATGGAAGAGAAGGCCCATTATGCCCACCTGACCCACTTCTTAGGGAAGTCTGTCGCCTCCCTGGGGCCCACCTTAAAGATGTGTAGAGAAAGCTCCCTACCCTGGTACAGCTCTCAGATTATTATGCATTATTGTTTTTTTCATGTAGGCAGTGATGAAGTTGCAACAAGAAGTCTGAGGGCAATCAAGAGAGATTTTAGGACCTTGGGACAAGAAGTTAAGGGATCAGGACCACAAGCAGTGTTCTCCTCTATCCTTTCAGTTGGAGGGAATGATGATGGAAGGAAGAGGAAGAGCCAGCAGATCAATACCTGGCTCTGTGACTGGTGTCACCAGCAGAATTTTGGGGTTTTTGTTCATGAGTCAATTTACATGACACCAGGCCTTCTGGCAACAGATAGGGTATGCCTGTCTCAAAGCAGGAAAAGAATCTTTGCACAGGAGTTAGCATGGCTTCTTGAAAGAACTTTAAACTAGATTTGAAGGGGGAAAGCGATAAAATAAGGCTCACTACAGATAGACCTGGGGGCAGCATGCCAGTGTTTGAAGGATGGTGTACTAGCAAGGTCCTTGGGTCTGCCATCTCGGTGTACGCAGGGGATGGAGATCCATGGAGCAGCAAAGACGCAAGGGCTACTGATGTGTCAGAAACCACAAAAGTGCCTGAGAATGCCCACAAAGAAACTAGGGCTTCTCCCCCTAAAAAGACAGTGGGTTTAATAGCCCAACTGAAGTGCATCTAAACCAATGTATGCAGCATGGGCAGCAAGCAGGAGGAGCTGGAAGCCGTTGTGCAGCTAGAAAACTATGACATAATTGCCATCATGGAAACATGGTGGGATGACTTGCACAACTGGAGTGCTGCAATAAATGGCTATAAAATCTTTAGAAGAGATAGGCAACGAAGGAGAGGCAGTGGGGTAGCCCTGGGGAGTATTTTGATTGTCTAGAGCTTAATGACGGTGATGACAGAGTTGAGTTTTTATGGGTAACGCCCTCAGGTTTATGGGAAGGCCAACAAAACATATCATGGAGGGAGTCTGTTATAGACCATGCAACCAGGATGAAGAGGCAGATGAAACATTCTATAAGCATCTGGGAGAAGTCTCACAATCACTTGCCCTTGTTCTTATGGGGGAATTCAACTTATCAAATGTCTTCTGGAAAGACAGTACAGCAGACAGTAAACAGTCTAGGAGGTTTCTGGAGTATGTGGAAGATAACTTCCTGACACAGCTGGTGAGGGAGCCAACTAAGGAAGGCATCCTGCTGGATCTACTGTTTGTGAACAGAGAAGGACTTGTGCGTAATGTGATGGCTGGAGATCGTCTTGGGCACAGCAATGATGAAATGATATAGTTTTTGTTTCTTGTAGAAGTAAGGAGTTTGTAGAACTTCTTGTAGAAGTAAGGGTTTGCAGAACTGCAACCTTGGACTTCTGGAGGGCAGACTTTGGCCTGTTTAGGGGCCTGGTTGAAAGAGTGCCTTGGGAGGCAGTCCTGAAGGGCAAAGGAGTCCAGGAAGTCTGGGCATTCTTTAAGAAGGAAATCTTAAAAGTGCAGGAGCAAGCCATCCTCATGTGCTGAAGGACAAGCAAGCGAGGAAGAAGACCAGCCTAGCTGAACAGAGAGCTTTGACTGGAACTCAGGGAAAAAGAAGAGAGCTTATGACCTTGAAGAAGGGGCAGGCCACTCAGTAGGACTACAAGTGCATCATGAGCTTATGTAGGGAGAAAATTAGAAGGGCAGGGCCAAAGACTAACAGGAACTTAATATGATTACTGTTGTGGTGACTAGGTGTAAGCCACAACATGTTGTAAAAGACAGTTAAAAATGTTTATACAAATACATTAGCTATAAAAGGAGGGCTAAGGAGACTCTCCATCCTTTATTGGATGCCGGGGGAAACATAGTGAAAAAGGATGAAGAAAAGGCTGAAGGACTTAATGCCTTCTTTAGCTCAGGCTTTAATAGTAAGACCCATTGTTTCTCTGGGTATCCAGACCTCTGAGCTGGAAGACAAGGACGGGGAGCAGAATGAAGCTCCCATAATTCAAGGGGAAATGATTAGTCACCTTCTACACCACCTACTACACAGGTCTATGAGGCCAGACGGGATCCACCCAAGGGTACTGAGGGAACTGGAGGAGGTGCTCACTAAGCCACTTTCAAACACTTATCAGCATTCCTGCCTAACCAGGGAGGTCCTAGTTGACTGGGTGTTAGCACATGCGATGTCCATCTACAAGAAGGGCTGGAAGGAGGATCTGTGGAACTACAGGTCTGTCTGTCTGACCTCGGTGCCAGGGAACCTAGAGGAGCAGTTCATCTTGAATGCCATCACACGGCACATACAGGACAACTAGGTGATCAGGTCCAGTCAGCATCAGTTTATGAAAGGCAGGTCCTGCTTGACTAACCTGGTCTCCTTCTTGACAAGGTGACCTGCTTAGTGGATGATGGAATGGCTGTGGATGTGTAGCTAGATTTTAGTAAAGCCTTTGACACCAGCATTCTCCTGGAGAAACTAGCTGCTCATGGCATGGATGGGCATACTCTTTGCTGGGTAAAAAAACTGCCTGAATGGCCAGGCCTGAAGTGTTTTGGTGAATGGAGTTAAATCCGGTTGGCAGCTGGTCACAAGTGGTGTTCCCCAGCACTCAGTATTGTTTCAGTATTCACTAAACATAACTCAGGAGCTAGTTCTGTTTAACAGCTTTACCAATAATCTGGACAACAGCATTGAGCACACTCTCAGTAAATTTGCAGACAAGACCAAGTTGGATAAGAGTGTTGATCTGCTCAAGGCTAGGAAAGATTTACAGAGGGATCTGGACAGGCTGGATTGATAGGCTGAGGTCAACTGTATGAGGTTCAACAAGGCTAAGGGTTGAGTCCTGCATTTGTGTCACAACCACCCCATGCAACGCTGCAGGCTTGAAGAAGACTGGCTGGCAGAAAAGGACCTGGGGATATTGGTCAACAGCTGGATGAATAGTAGCTGGCCATGTGCCCAGGTGGGCAATGAAGCCAGTAGCATCCTGACTTGTAGCAGAAATGGTGTGGCCAGCAGGACCTGGGAAGTAATTGTCCCCCTGAATTCGGAACTGGTGAGGCCGTATCTTGAATACTGTGTTCAGTTTTGGGCCCCTCACTACAAGATAATGTACTGCTAGAGCATGTCCCAGGAAGGGAAACAAAGCTGGTGAAGGGTCTGAAGCACAAGTCCTATGAGGAGCAGTTGAGGGAACTGGAGTTTTTTAGTCTGGAGAAAAGGAGGCTCAGGAGAAACCTTATTGCTCTTTACAACTACCTGAAAGGAGGTTTTAGCAAGGTGGGTGTCAGTCTCTTCTCCCAAGTAACAGGTGGTAGAACAAGAGGAAATGGCCTCTATTTGTCCCAGGAGAGGTTTATATTGTATATGAGGAAAAACTTCTTCACTGAAAGGGCTGTCAACCATTCAAACAGGCTCAACTACTTCCCCCCACCAGGAAAGTGGTTGAGTCACTGTCCCTGGAGGTATTTATAAGACGTGTAGATGTGGTGTTTAGGGATATGGTTTAGTAGTAGACTTGGCAGTGTTGGGTTAACAGTTGGACTTGATCTTAAAGGTCTTTCCAACCTAAATGATTCTGTGATTCTATGATTCTAATTTCATCTAAACACTTCCCAAGACAACCCACAACAAACTAAGTGCATTTGTAAACAGTAGAACAATGTTGATTCTTTTGTGTTTTGAGCATTATGAGTATTTCAGTGCAGCTTGATCTGCATGTTACTGATTTATATTACTTTACACATTCAGAATGAAATAGTTAAAATAAAGAACAAAGTCAAAAACAGCTAAAATAAAAGATTTTTCCTTATACCTCATTCAATATGTATATCTTGCAAAGTGATGACAAAAATTGTCAAGTTGAGTGTTGACACCCTCACAAGCTTCAAGAGAACGAAACAGTTTTCTAATATTTTCCTTGTCTTTCAAAAATAAAGATGGAAGGGGTGGGGTAACATGGATATGATATTTGATTTTTTTTTTTTTTTGTGACATACAGATATTATCCAACCATTCCTGTCAAAAGTTTGATTGTCTGAGCTACTGCTCAGCTAATTTAACCACAGTGTTAAAACTGTCAGTGATACCCTTTGTGCAGTAATTGAATGGTGCTGAGGAGCTTCATGACCTTTGAAAATGCCAGCTCCCAACCAGGACCTGATGTAAAGTCTTTGCAAGCACATACATCCTTCTACAAGATGTAACTGCTGCAGCTGTCACACTCAATTTTTTTTCTAATGTCAAACTCAGTTTGTCTTGTGTTTGGCATATTGAATTCTGTGCATACTGGTAGATGACAAGTCTTTTCATTTATTTCATTTAATGGGTTTTAGAGACACAATCAAAACCATAGTGTTGAAAAGCTTTTGTCTAAAGGGTGAAGGATAATATCTTCTTTTTGACTACCTCTTAAGGCTTATGTATTAGTGGTCATCACCTGAAATGTCCGAGAGTTTCCACTTTCTGTTAGAATGTTACTTCACCTGAAGAATTTCAGCATTTGTTTCAAAACAATATGCAAAGGAATAGGTTATCTGGCTCCTAAAATGTTTTTTGTTCCTATTATAATGAAGTTCAAGACATTTTTTTATTTTATGATGAAGAGATGCTACAGTGAAAAAGATCTACTAATGATCCCATTTTATTAGCATCATATGCTTATATTTCTCTGCATTATTATGTAACAAACTAATATTTCCACACAGAGAGTAAAATTCAAGTTTAGAAAAGAGTATGAATCATAAGTAAAAGAAGGTGGTATTTTACACTTCAGATTTTGAGCTCAGTGAGAATTGGTTTAGGTAGTTCTCAAGAACACCAAAGAAGTGGATGTCTGTTCTTACACATCTGACACCTCTGACAAATATTATAATTCACCCTTAAGAAAGAATGAAAATAAGTATGTGTATTTAACAGCAAAATATATTATCGAGAGAAATCCTCTGGCAGCATAGGAGAGAGACTACAATGGAAGACTGAAAAATATACAAATGTAAACAGAGCTAGAGGAAAAGCACTGCTATTTTTCAATTTTTTTTAAATAATAGCTTTTTGCGTGTCTAGCTGCTGCATCTAAAATATTAAAATATAATATTAATCATAAACAAATTTAATTTTAATCTTCTAGTTATTTGTTTGTTTCCCCAGATAAAACCAATGAAATATCATCTATTAACAATAAGAATATTTCAAAGTAAGTTTCTTCCCTGGGCATTAGATAATATTTCCATAAGAATATCTTATGAGACTTTGGGTATTCAGAGTGGACTCTCCATCAGACTTTTCTGCTGGAGCTATATTATAGTACCTAAAGTACTACCATTCAGGTGAGAGAAGGATAGAGATTTACAGCTTCAGAATTAGGATAACAGTTTGAAGATGGGATATTTCAGTTCCAGATTGTGATGCAATAACAACTCGTTTCAGACAGACAGTATCAACAGGCATGAATATGATACCCCATCCAGGATACCTTGCATATGTTCAGTACACTTTCTCCAGAAAGTGAGATTCATGGGCTCAGATTCTCTGAAGAGAGGTGATAAGTTTCTGAGTCTCTCAGTAGAGAGGAAGAAATGGCATAGATCAAACTATGGAGAAGAAACGTTTTCCTCTGGCAGTATTATTCAGTATTTTTTTCCACGCCTGTAATGAGTGGTAGGACTACAGAAAAATTATTTTACAGAAAAATTACTGGCTTTATAATTTCAATAAGTTGATACATTCAGATTCATCAGTTGGATTTGAAATATTTAGTTGTTTCTATTAGGTCAATAATCTAAAGCAGACCAATACTAACATTTTCACCTCAGGACTGAAGCAGAAGACAAAAAAAAATTAGTATTATAAAATAAAATGATAATATAATCTCCTTCAAAAATCACGATGCATTTGATATCCCAAGTGGAATATAGTGGAAAACTAGACAAGTATAAGAAAAATTTCCCTTATCCTCTCTCCACATAATGCCTTCTCCGAGCAAATAGCAGAAGTACTTTACATACGGGATATTCAGCACTCCTAAGGCCAAGGAGGATCTTTGTGTTTGTTATGACTGTAACCTAGAATGGCAATAGCATTTCACAAGACTTCAACATACCTTACAATCTAGGCAAAAGTTTATTAATTTTTGCCCCTCTGCTCAATTATATCTGATAAATTCTAGTCTTGAAAACTACAGAAGTGTTCTTGAGTACTGTTACTACTGTATTACTTTTTGTCTATGTAAGGTATTGATAATTTTACTCTTTAAAATAAAACAGATTCATGTTCATCTTTCTGCCTTACTGACAGAGGTTGAGTCTTTGAATTAAGCTACCCATCAACGACATAACCATGCTCATTCAAATTTTATTGACAGCAGTACTGTTTCTTAGAAGTATTAACACCCTTTATTGAGCTGTTCTGCAGACTTTCTTCAACCAAAAAAAAATATCAAATCATGAAGTCTTTTTCAGTTTGAACAGAAACAACAAAGACTACAAAGCATTTAGAGAAATGCTTTCAAGTTAGGAAACTATGTGACCTTTATCTAAGCAATTCCTGCAACTCCAACAGTAAGAGATTTCTTTAGACAAACAGGTTTTTGGTTGAGATTTCTCAGTGCTGTTGTCCTCAGCTGAGTTAGAAATTCCTGCTTAAAGTTTCATTGAGGAACAAACTTGCATATCTTCTGTGTTCCACATATATTTTCCTACATTACATGTATGATAGATATAGGTAAAAATGCCCACTATGTTTATTTCTTCAATTTGAAGCTAAAATACAATTTTATTGTTATTTTACCAGATTGCCTATGTATGTCATATTATCTTAGTCTGGTATAAAAAAAAATGTGTCTTGCTGTGGTCGAAAGAAGGCAGGGTTAAGGTAAACTCTGTAACTGTGCACTTTACAAGAAAGTCATTCAGTCTCTGATGGAAGCTGAAACCTAGGTAACAGAATCATAGAATCATAGTATCACAGAATACTTTGGGTGGTAAGGGATCTTCAAAGGTCTAGTCCAACCCCCCAGCAAGGAGCAGGAACATCTTCAAATAGATCACATTGCTCAGCACCTCACCCAACCTGGCCTTGAAAGTTTCTAGGGATGCAGCATCTACAACCTTTCTGGGCAACCTGTTCCAGTCTTCCACCACCCGCGTTGTAAAAAATTTATTCCCTATATACAGTCTCAATCTACCATCTTCCAGTTTAAAATCATTATCCCTTATTTAAAACCATTATCCCTCAGGCCCTGCTGAAGAGTTTCTCCCCATGTTTCCTGTAGGCCCCCTTTAGGTACTGGAAGGCCACTATAAGGTCTCCCCGGAGCCTCCTCTTCTCCAGGCTGAACAGCCCCAACTCTCTCAGCCTGTTCTCATAGGAGAGGTGCTCCAGCCCTCTATCATAAATAGCACCTTCTGGTTCCTTACACTTGTGTTTTTCTTTATATAACAAGGACATGGAAGAATCTTGCTTTTAAAGGTATTCTACTGTACTAAATACATGCACACTGTAAAACTTAATCCCTAAATCAAATACTCTGTCTTCAAAATAAAGCCAACATACAAAGACTTCAGGAATCAGAAAATATTTGTTCAGCTAAAATCAGAGCAAATCTGAAGCATATCAACATAGAGACAGGGGAATGCTGTAAGGTCATTTGCAGGTGGAAAGGCAAGCAAAAAAGACCTGGCTTTGGGGTTTTATTTATTGCATTTCCTGGCAAGAAAATCACATATATGATGTACATGTAGGCTTTTGGTCTGCACCAACCTCACAGAGAAATAGTAGGTATACTAAAACCATGCATTACTATGATGGCATGCATCCAGACTTCTGGCCTGGACTCCATAACCTGAATATTTCCCAAGTTTCTTCTTAATAGTCCTCAAGGATAGAGAACAAATAAAACTCTAAATTTCCAATGCAGAACTTGAACACTAACAACACCTTTTTTTTTTTTTTTTTTATTCTGACCTATTATTGATCCA
>WHYT01013997.1:14453-71998 GCA_009806455.1 Tetrax tetrax
GGGACAATACAAATGGGTTTCTGCTGATGAAACTGAGCCCACGTTGTGGCTTAGCCTCACTCAACAGCCAAAATACCACACAGTTGCTCACTCACTCACTATCCCCATAGTGAGATGGGGAGGACAACCAGGAAAGAAAAGAAGGCAAAACTCATGGGCTGAAATAAAAATAGTTCAAGGGAACAACAGAGGAGAAGAAAACAGAGATGAAAAACAAAACCAGAAAACACTTAAGTACATAATTTACACCACAATAACTCACATTGTATCCTGATGCCCAGCTCCCTCCCAAATAACAGGAACCTCCCCCCACCACCATACTCACTTTATACACTGACAATAATGCCACACGGGATGGAACAGCCTTTGGCTAATTTGGGTAAAGTATCCCAGCTGTTGGCTAATTAGTAAACTATCCCAGCTGTGTCCCCCAGCCACAGGCCCACCAACTCCAGCTCCTCTCCCAGCTCAGGTGAAAATGAACTCTGTCCTAGCCAGAGCCAGGAGAGGCCATATGAAATCTGGAATGAGAAAGATACAGTGAGGCTTTAAAAATTTTTAAGCAGTTTTTACTGGCTCTCCAGTGCATTTGAGTAAAACAATGTAATCTGTGTAAAAGTCAAGAAATTGTCCCCATAGAGCAGTTCCCTACAACATCAGAGATAATTTTTTAACAGTTTGAAATGAGTTATTAACTTTGCACAACAAAACATAGAAAAGAAATGCAGGGCAGGGGAAAAACAAGCAACCTTTAACAAAAAAAAACATTTGCCAAATCTTTGGAGACCTTGAAGTCTCAGTTCTTCTGAGGCCAAGCGCACATTAAGGGCAGGCTGGCAGATTCCACGTAGTTTTGTTCATTGTTAGAGTAACTTCTCAGAAGATTCATTTCCTTAGGGAAGGAGGATTAAAGTGCAAAAGAGGTAGATAGTGGTCTGTTCCTGTGTTCAGGAGTCTTAGAAGCTAAAGGGAAGGTTACCAAAGGTCTTTAAAGAAGTAGTATATATAAACTTAGAAGTTTTATAGAATAAAAGTGCCATTTCAGAGACTGTAAGTGAAGGTAAGCCAAATTAAATGCCTGTGTCACTCTGAAATGTTTACAGGAATATCACAGGTCTATTGAAAGGAAAAAAAAATATTTAAAAAGACAAAATTGGAGTTCTCTGTTGCTAAAAACACATTTTTTTTTTCCTTGAAGGAAAGAATACAAGGTAAGAGTACAGAAGTTTTATTCCATATTCAAATGTCAAATATCTTAAAAGTTTTTAAAACAGTCTGACATTGTATTTTTTCTTTATTGCTCAGGATCATCTTGGCATGTATCTTTTGGATGATAAAACATTTTTTTTCCTCATAACATAGTTCATTGATGAGTCAACCTCCTGATAACTTTATGAACAGTACACCTTACTGTGTCCTAATGCCTTAGGTGCCACCAAAGCTTTGTCCAAAATAACCTCGAGTGAGGACAGAAGAGATTTTAGTAATATCATTTCTTTTTATTCTGAAGCAACAGAAAAATACAAAAATATTGAAATAGTTCAGGATTCTTGAGCCTAGTTGAAATATGTCATTTGGCTCAGTTTGACCTTTTTCAAATCCTTAAATTGCTGCAGTACTTTCAACAACAGTCGAACACAGTGTGGGGTAGTCATGCTCTCTGCCTCAGGCATCCAACCTCGATGCCTGAATAGGTTTCTGAAAGCTTTACTCACTGTATATATAACTCCTAATTCTGTAGCCAAAGTTAGGTACCTCACATTGGTCAACATGAACCCCTCTTTTGTTCCTTGAAGAGTGCCACAAATGCACTCATGCCAAGCACTTTTTGCAAATCATGTCAGAGTTTTATTTCCTTGTGTGTGTTTTTCATTTTGCAGTCAAGAGAATTTCTTTCATTTCCTTTCTATTCAGCTATTACCAGGCAAGAAGAAATACTTGACACAGACTGAAAGCTTTTTATTTGCATTCCTGTGTAACCTTCTCTTTTATCAATTTGTCATTTTGCTTATATGCCTCTCATGCACCAAGGCATTTATTAGAGTCATTATCAGAGAGCTCTCAGATTACTTTGTTGTCATGACAAACTGAGTTTGCTATGCCCGTCTTGATGGAGGGGCTAGATATTTTTATACTTTTCTAGAAGCCAGATCCTAGTATTTTTGACACTCATAGTCGTTCCTTGGTATGTAAAATCAAGGCCAAGTATGAGTACATTACCAGAAACAGTAACTTCATTGTCATCAAAGAAAAACCCTAAGCTACCAGAACTGAAGTATGAACTACTGAAAATAGATCTAAACCTTGTATTTTTTAAACATCTCATCAGCTGCAGTTTATGGCAAGATAAATTACCGCTAAATTTAACCACTTCATAGCTTGACGTTCAGTCCCTGCAAAGCAAGATACATTTCAACTTAACACATGTGTCTAAGACTATGCAGAGAATTCAAATGACTACTTAAACTTCACACCAAGGCTTAGCTCCATCCCAGTAAAAGGTAAGATCAATGCCTGAGCAATTCACCCTAAACTCCTTTTAGACTCCAAGAAGGTTTTAGTAGCATACTCAATAGAATCGAGCAAGTAATCCATTTCATCCTCAAGAAGACGCCTGCTTTTATTTGATCAGGTGAATCTCACCCCAAAGTCCACAGTACTGTTTAATATCTTCATCAATGACATACACAGTGGGATAGAGTGCACCCTCAGCAAGTTTGCAGATGACACCAAGCTGAATGTCGTCTGAGGGGTGGGATGCCAACCAGAGTGACCAGGACAAGCTTTAGAAGTGGGCCCATGTGAACTTAATGAGTTAAACAAGGCCAAGTGCAAGGTCCTGTACATATGGGTCAGGGTAAGGCCTGGTATCAACATAGGCTGAGGGATGAAGGGATTCGGAGTAGCTCTACTGAGGACTTTGGGGTACTGGTGGCTGAAAAGCTGGACATGAGCTGACAATGTGTGCTTGCAGCCCAGAAGGCCAAACCTATTCTGGGCTACATCAAAAGAAGCATGGCCAGCAGGTCAAGGGAGGGGATTCTCCCCCTCTACTCTGCTCTCGTGAGACCCCACCTGCAATCCTGCATCTAGCTCTGGAGCCCTCAAAATAAGAAGGATGTGAACCTGTTAGAATGAGTCCAGAGGAGGGCCACGAAGATGATGAGAGGGCTGGAGCACCTCTCCTATGAGGCCAGGCTGAGAGAGTTGGGGCTGTTCAGTCTGGAGAAGAGGAGGCTCCAGAGAGACCTTGTTGCAGCCTTTTAATACTTGAAGGGGGCTTAAAAGAAAGATGGGGACAAAGTTTTTAGTAGTGCCTGTTGTGATAGGACAAGGGGTAGTGGTTTTAAACTAAAAGAGGGTAGATTCAGACTAAATATAAAGAAGACATTTTTTACACTGAGGGTGGTGAAGCACTGGAACAGGTTGCCCAAAGAGGTGGTAGATGTCCCATCTCTGGAGATGTTCAAGGTCAGGCTGCACGAGGCTCTGAGCAACCTGATCTTGTTGAAGGTATCCCTGCTCATTGCAGGAGGGTTGGACTAGATGACCTTTAAACCCCTTCCAATCCAAACTATTCCATGATTCTATGATTCTGTGATTGATGGTTCAGCTATACCGACTCCTGTATGGAGGGATTTAAGAACCAAGGACCTGTTTACTTCATGCTTTTCTTCATTCACCTGCCTATGACAGAAAGTAACAACCCTGAGTAGCCAGCTGTGCCACCTGTACTGCAAGGAGAGCAGTCCATGAAGGAATCAAAAGTTATCTTTTTTTTTTTTTTTGCACTTTTCAAGAGAACACACGGAATGCCTTAATTTTTTATTTTATACAAATGGAAACTTTTAATTCTTCTGTTCTCAATTAAGTATTTTGTAGCTCAGAGAAAAAAATCTCTGAGTGGTTCTGCTTTTCTTATCTTTGTGAGAGACACTGTGAGAGACACTCTGCTAGGAATATCTGGGTATGAGCAGTAACTCTACGTTTTTTCACATTATCTTAGTCTTTCTGAGGCTCTTTTTATACCTCTGTAAAGCTGTGAACCAATGGATATGTACTGGATTTATGTCTTTGCCAGCATTTCATTGGTTTAGGAGCCATTCTGATCATAAGCCTATGCATTTAAATTAGAAAGCAGCTAGGCCAAATTCTATAAAACACAGGTGATAAAATACATTTTGTGCTTCAGGGTAGTTATTGCTGTCTATAAAGTTATACCCAGCACTGGACAGGCATCAGTATCTACTGTCAGACTCCACTCAAGGCTCTGTAATGCTGCTCTGCAGATGCTAGAAGAAGCAGTCAGCAAATACAAGCCGACGAGCAGCTGTCCCTGTATGATGCCTCCCTTTTCCAAAAAATTATTCTGTTAGGCACAAAAAAAACCCCAAAAACCTGACATACCCAGGAATTCATCAATATTTGTTTTTACTGGATTCATTTGCTGAAAGCAAGTCTGAAAAAGCACAGCAAACAATTGTGGGAAAAAGTAATTCCAGCAGAAACCTGTTCTAAAAAATTTGTGGCTGCTGCCTACATAATAAGAGCTATCACAAATAAGAAATAGCCCTACAAGTCATGATACCCTACTTCTCGCCACGATCCCACACCATTTCTCACACACCTGTTCCTATTTTGAGTGGGGTTTCATAGGAACTGTTTTTTCAAGCTACTGTAATTTTTAATTCAAAATAAAATATTCAGATGCTGACATCAAAAATTGGCCAGCCTGTGCTCAAGCTTATGCCAAAACACTACTATGATAAATGTAGAGTATCTCATCTCCCTCTGTCATTTTTTACTCTTTTTAGCCCACTTGTTCTTTGGGACAGGATTCTAATATTTAATATGTTTGTATGGGTGATAAATAGCAAATAAACATAATGAGCAAATAATGTATTGAATAGCTATCACACAATAAAAGCATCTGTTATATTCTTTGGTAGAAAATATGAACACTTTCCTTGGTGCAGTAAAAATTACCCAACTTTTGTCTCTTCTGTAAATTTCTATATTAGCCATTAATTCCTCTAAGTTTTATATATATGATTTTTGCCATGTGATATGCTCACTCTAGTCTTACCTAAACCTGAAAGATAGTATGTTTTTAAAACAAAGTTGTTTTTTTTTTTTTTAAAAAAAAGATGTCCTTCTCTGTATTTTTTCCAGAATCATAAATATCTGCAGACATAAAAATGACATTACAAATGATCAATGAAGATTGCAGCTACACACATGTTGTTTGTCTATATTATTTGTGACAGTATACCACAGAAAAAATCCCCCTGGTACATAACCCCAGGCAATTCAACTCTTCTTTAAATTGTGGTAAACTGCACAAAGGTTTTATTGCAGATATTTTAAAGTGTAAACTATTTGTAGCATAATGTCTTATAAGTATCAGCGCATTGATTTAGTCTGACAGATAATCTCCAGTGCAGCTAATGGAGTAGACATTACTGAAATATGGAGGAACTCAACATTTACTGATGAGCTGAGTCCATTAATCCTAAACAAATTACAGTGTATCAAATACATAGAGATAATTAATCATGGTATAATATATTTATAGTATATAAAGAGCTCATGGTGACACTCCATGGTGACTACTACGAAATACATTTTTAATTTAGGTTAGAGAAGTTATGGAGTTCAAACTAATATAGAGGAATTACTGCAAACATTTTCTGGATAATTACCAGAGAATATTATTTACAACTTGAGCTATGGTTGCAACCCAGGGACTCTGACAGGATTTCACAACTCTGGCCAACAGATGAACATGTAGAATGCAGTCTCAGTCCTAAGGAGTTTACCAATGAAGGTCACAAAACATTAAAATGTTTATTTTCAGTCCTAATCAGACTCAGGAATTCTTGTTAGTGTGCAAAAGAGGTTTCAGTAATTCTCAATCATAGCCCATTTTCAGTAAGAAAAGGTAGCGTTCATCATGAGAATTGTTTCTACTGTTAATAATGATAATTCTTACATGGCAGTTTTAAGCCTCAAAGTGCTTTATAAACATGCTAATAAGCCTCCTAACACATCATAAAATTACTTTTAGGTAGGTGAATATTCGGTTTACTCAATATTTAAGGAAATACATAGATTTATGAATCTGTGCAGGAGGAAATAATTTCAAGAAATCACAATCAAAAAAGGTGACTATTAAGCCTACATTAATGCTCATATCATGTCTCACAACATCAGGACACAAATGTATTATAGTGAGATAAACAAGATTTGAATACGCAGCTCATCAACTATTTTTTAATAACAGCCAGCTTTCTGAGAAAGCCTGTGTATCAGAGGGCTTTTCTGTTGTGGTTTTGTTTTTTTCCGCTATGTTACTTGACCTAACAGGGTATGTTATCTCTCCTTACAAAATTCATGTGGCTTAATCAGTGACACCTTCCACCCCCTTCACTAGAGAGGCTGGTCTTAGCTTGCCCTGGTTGTAGGAGTCCTTCATTAGAAGAATAAAACAGCAATATGTGCAGACTGAGCTGACAGACAAAGAGCTGAGGTCAGCATATAAACAATTCCATTAGGTCTGTCATTCAACATATTGGGAAAAAATAAAAATCAAAAAAGGATGTAAATATAAAAGGGACAAATCACCAAATATATTTTCTATTAATTACAAGCTGTGTGATTCAGAGGAATATCAGCCAATTTTGCACTTCCTTTTGGAATGATCCTCTCTACACTCCTGCCACTCCCTGACATCACCCAACAAAGCTTCCACTGAATTTTGCTTGAGATCTTCTGCAGTTTCCAGAGTTATGAATTCATGTGCTTTAAATTTGCAGTTTGACATTTTGCAATAAATATCAGATTTCCCAAGCATGTTTTTTAAAAGCTGTTATACATATCTTAGATCCTTGGTTGATCTGGATTGTACTAGTTTCACTGGTTTTGCTCATCTTTCAAGATGAACCCATCTATAAGACAAGATTAATACATCACTAATATAGGCAGAGTTTTCTTAAGCTTTGTATAACGAAATTAAATTGGTCAAGGTCTTGAGGAGGATTTGTTCCACCTCTTCTTTCAAGCCATTAAATGTTTATTCATCTCTAAATCTACTAGAGAAACATATTTTTTTTAAAATTGTGATCTGTTGGTTCTAATTAAAACACACATTTTGAAGACATCCAGCTCTTTCCCATCCACCAGATCCTTAAAGACTAAACTCATCCTTCCCCCTCCTGTTTTCCAGCCCAGTAGCTTTCCTTGGCTTCATGCAGTGGAATAAACCCAACACATTCCTCTCTCTGGCCATAGAAAAGGCTTCTTTTCTACACTGCTCACCTCTGGGCAGTGTGCTTTGCAGGGAGCAGGCCTCTGCTTCTTTTATGAGAGTGGGGTGAACCAGAGTATGGAACAAATACTGAGGAGAAATCTCATTAAATATTATTATCAGGGATCATTGCCCTGTATTGGTTTACCAGTGACACAGTGAAAAGGGCAACCTAGGGGTGGGAATAGATGGCCGAAGAGGGAGAAAGACATGTCTGTTTGTTGCACTGATTGTACTAACTTATTCTGGTTTGAAATACCATGCCTTACTAAACAAACACACATTTAGGGGCCCTCATGGAAAACACAATCTCCTCTTTGTTCCAGTATATTCCGCTAATGTTGAGAGACAGTCCTCCTCCTTACTGCCACTGCCCACTCAAGTACTCCTCTAATCATTGTGTCTGGTCATGTAATTGGACAAAGACTCAGGGACCATTAAAGTCCTCTTCCAGGTCATGAATTGAGTATTTGGCTGAGCCAACAAATATAAGTATCTATATTTCATGAATCTCTACTTTGAAAAACACCTGCAGAATGATTTTTAGTTTTTTATCTTTCCTCCAGTGCTTTATTCCATCACCAACAAACAAAAAGGTCATTATAGTTCAGCTGCAGACCTTTTTCGTGATGCCTGTTTTTGGGGAACATTATTAGGCTTCAGAGATTTGGAAAAAAGTCCCCAAATACTCTGTTTTTCGAAGTGTTTGAGTTAGAAAAGTACCTTCCTCCTTCAAAAAAAATACTATCTTTTCTCAGTATGGTTTTATAAGGAATGAAAAAGTGTCTCCATTTGAAAAAAAAATTGTTAATGATAGAAGGTTAAGTTTGGGTTAGATATGAAGAAGACTGAAATCAGCTGAAAATGTTTAAGATATCAATAGCCTACATTCTTCTGGCTAATTTAAAATAATAAATGTAACTATTTGTTAAAAAATCCTATGAAGGTAAATAACTGTTTTTAAGAAATTAATTTCTGTGAGTTTTTCTTTTTTAGATGCGTAGCAAAATCTAATAGAGTAGATGTAGAAAAGCAATTAAGTTTCATTTGGTGCATAAAAAATTAAATAATTTTGGGTTCTTGTGTCCTTAACTTTCATTTATGCAAACTGTCTGCCATTGAAGAATGATTTTGAAAGACCACATTGATCATCTTGTGGTTTGGCCAGAAAGCTGTTTGTAAAAAAATATGAGAAAGCAAGTAGTTAGCAAAAGCAATTTTTTACTTTACTGAAGTCCTATATTTCACAAGGAAAAAGCTTAAAGAGATTTGACATCCTTGCTTTCACTGCATCCAAAGAGAAAATGAAGCACTGGAAGCCTTTTAAGTGTCCAAAAAGAGAGGTGCATCCAAGGAAGAAATATATTTTCTTGCTGTATGTGGATACAAGAGGGACTTTAGGACCGTAATCTAGAAAAATATGCAATTGTAAGACAAGTTATTCCTTCCTTAGAATAACAGCAACACATTGCTTTCTCAGTGTTAATTGAGAAAGTTCACAAGATCTACACCTCCATTTTGTTAAGGAAATCTACTACCAACTTTGCTAGCCAAACCTGCTTGTTGAAGGGTTGGAACAGATCAATAGATAGCTTGAGATAGCACAGCTGTTGAGGATTTACACGTAAAGAGATGCAAAAGGTACTCATGGCTCTTAGCAAACTACTAAGGATGCCAGCTTGCCATATGCTCCATGTAGAGAGCTGAATGTTCTCTTGCTTACCAGTAATGAACAAACCATAATACCACTCTGGAAAGCCTTATGCCATACTTGAAGTACAATTGCTTGTTTTGCTATGGGATTTATTTCAATTTCTTGTCCCCTCATCTGCCCAGCACTTGAGGTACCTCTAACTCACAGGCTATGCTGCAGCTTGTGAGGCATAATGTACAGAGGGAGGTTTTTCATGTGAGTGGTATCTAAGGATTTCAGATATCCCAAGCAAATCGCAAGAAAGAGGGGGGAAGCAGTAATTCATAACTGAGAAGATGTTGTTTTCTTTTGAGAAAAGTAAAATCACTTTAGAAATTCAGTCTTACAAAGAACAAAATTACTCATAAGCACACATTAGATTTAGTAAATGAATTTAGCTGGGAAAAAAAAGTGTGAAAACATTGGCTTTTTGAAAGCGGCAGTTAACTTTTTCTGAAAGAAAACTTTCCATTTTCTAAATGCTGAAACAAAATCTTTCCCTTCAGAAATGCTGAAACGTTTTGCATTGACATTTCCAAAACAAGCCTTCTGCTTTTCCAGTTCACTGTGGAATTTCTTTATTTAAAATACTTGCCTGATTTTATTTACTCGTGTAAGTTGTGAGAGTTCAAGTAAGAGGTTGAACAGGGGTAAGTCACGAAACGATGCAGATGATTTCAGGTTGAACAATCTAGATGAAGAAATCCATTAATTGCTTAATGCAGCCACAGGGTTATTTTACAGTCCCTTTAAACAAGCTCTGTATCATATGTGGGATAATAAAAGCAATCTTACTTTTTTTTTTCTGAAAAAAAATGGGTTTTCCAGATTCATTGCATCCTGGAATTTTTAAATATTGCAAGAAATAATAGAAATCTTATTTTTTCTGAAAATAAATGGGTTTTCCAGATTCATTGCATCCTGGAATTTTTAAATATTGCAAGAAATAATAGAAATATTATATACACAGAGAATTTATGTCTCCTTAAGCACCTCAGCAGTAGGAAAGGATAAGCATGGATATTTTTAAGAGAGCAAAAGGCAGCTGAGTATTTTAAGCAGGCTAAGAATCTTTCTCAGCAGGAGTTCACCCGTCGAACAGGAGGGTAGGGGGAAAGACTGGCTAAAGCAAATGACCTGGCATGACTTTCTTGTGGGGGAGCCTGGCCTACTGAGTTGAAAAGCAGGCTCTGTGTGTTCTGAGGGGAAGGGAGTGACAGCATGAAAGAGCACTGGCTCTTCTCAGAAAACTGTTTGGTAGTGTACATGTGGAATTAACTGTCCCAGGCAGTGAATATAAAAGCTGTTAGAGGAGTAGCAGCAGTGGTAGTTGTGGTAGCAGTAGCAAGACCGGTCCAGCAGCACATTTACATCTCTCAGCTTGGCTCACTGGCAGAAGAAGCAGAGGTGTTGCACAGACACAAGCAGCCATTCCCTCTGTGAACTTTCTTCTTAACTATCATAGAATCATGGAACGGACCTTTAAAGGCCATCTAGTCCAACACCCCTGCAAGGAGCAGGGACATCTCCAACCAGATCAGGATGCTCAGAGCCTCATGGGTACGTGTGTATATATATATATATATATGGGTATGTATATATGGCACAGCACAGAACTGAGTAAGATATTTCTAATTCAGGTGGGGAATTCACTGATGTGGTGATACTGCCTCCAGTACCTGAACTTAGTTAGAGGAGTCAGTTTTGCATCTCTGCCTCTCGCTCTGTCGCCTTGTCCTTGGCACGGTACGGAATATCAGGGTGCAGCATACTTTCCTGCTCATCCACAATACAGGTGACAGCAGTGCCTAAAAAAAAAAGGGAGCATGAGGAGAAATTGATGTCCTGTCACCTAAATTGAATTTTCTCTCACTGAACCTAATCAGAGGATTACTGAAACTGAGGGAAAGATTCTCTCCAGCCTCACTTCAGAATACTCCAAACTAAACAACAGATATAAGAGACTGTGACAAATGAGAGGAAGAAGTGAGGACTGCGGTGCAAAGGATGTTTCAAATGGGAGGCAAGCACTGTGACGCTCAAATAGTAGTTAATAGATAAACTCAACGTCTTTATTAAGTGTGTATAACATGTTCAGGGCTCATTTGCTCTCAGAAATCTCATGGTCTAGTTGTCAGAAGAAGGAAAAGCAAAATAATGTGTGAAAGGAGAAGAGAAAACACGCTATCTTTTCCAAAAGTATATCTGAAATACTAGTGACTGAGATTAAAAGGGCATCTAAAAATGGTTAGGGCTTCTTGTGCACATGCCCCTGCTAACAGATGCACAGAGGAAGGTAATAGAAAATGCTTAAATAAATGTTACCTAGTAAAGCTTATATTCGAGGAGTCATATATTATTGTTGGAGAATGCAGGGGGATTATCCATATGCTGCTGCTCTTAGTACTTACCGTCAAACTAAGTTTCACTCCTTAGAATTACTAGAATTCATTCTGTAACTGTCCAGCTAACCAGATTTCCCATTTTCAGAGCCTGTGGCTGGACTGTGAGTGTTGGCTGGTAGTGCCGCAGGAATCATTCTCTTTCATTAGCACCTCCACAGGGTTCCCTTGATAATCTCACAGTCCCTTTCCTGGCCCTTGCCCTGCTGTGCCTGCTGCTATCGAAGTGACAGAAGTACCTTAGACTCAGTTCCCATGTCCTGTGAGGTGTCGGCTTCCTTCCCACTGTGATTACAACTGATGGGATGGCAAAAGGAGACTCAGGGAAAGGTAGCTCTGGGCAAAAACAAGTTCTGCTCAACTCCTAAGATAAATTCACCTGCATTTTATATCTCAGCTTCTTCTAGGTTCAGGAGGAATCTAGGTGCAAGCAAGACTGTGCTCACCAAAGGATGGAGATTACCAGGGAACGACAAAGCAGACATAGCTACCTGCCTGCGATGCAGACTGGCAGTGGTTTCTCTCGTTGCTGCTATGAGAGAGGGCTGGGACGTGTGGAGAGGAAATATCTCGTGTAGGAATGACTTCTGATCTCCACAGCAGAACTAGGAAGTCTTACCCCACAGGGCTTTTATCTCTAACTGTGCAGAGATCTTCCCCTCAAGTGGTGAACCAAACACTATAGTCGTAAGATTTGACGGTATTCACAAAGTGTTTGCATTACAGCTCCCATGGTGATGTGTAAGGATATTTGGTGCAGTGTAAGGAATCACAGAGACATAAAATCACAGAATAGTTTGGGTTGGAAGGGACCTTTAAAGGTCATCCAGTCCAATTCCCCTGCAAGGAGCAGGGACGTCTTCAACCAGATCAGGTTGCTCAGGTTGTTGTATAGACTTATTTACTAAACAAGGACAAGCATTCACCTAACAATACATCACTGATAGGCACTTATAGAACCCAAATCTGTTTACCGCTACTCACTTCTCTGCTCACCTGCAGAATAACAGTATTTTAGAGAAACAAGTGTGATTAGCTAATTTACTCTTTATGTTTCCATTGCTGCCTTCATATTTTTCACGATTACTCCAATCTGGACACATTGTGCATACCAAAAAAAAATACCCCAACCTTAAGTGAACAGAAAATATTATGTAACCTCCAGGAGACACAGATTTTTGATGTGGTTTTCTGAAAGCTCACTAATTTCAGTAGATCCATGCTTATTTTATTTTGATGCATTCCCAATAACTCTAAAAACATTAGGAATTCTTTGCATCCAAAAAATACAGTGCACAACAATCTTAATCTGGACTGTGCAACTACTGAAAGTAAGATCCATACACCAAAAGCACGTGTATATAGGGCTAGTAACCATATCACTATTGGTATACTATAAAATGCATGAAAAATTTCTCTCGTACTGATACTGACTTGCAGTCATGGAATAAAAACAAGTTAATGACCCATAAATGCTAACTTCAGTACAAAGAAGAATTACAGAAGTTACGAACCACACTATATACATAAGATTGATAAAGAACTTTTCTACAGAATGGATCAGTAGGCTTAAGCCATTGGTGCTGATGCCCCTCCATCTTCACTCTATATGGTTTACGAGAACTATTTCAGACTAAATTTAATCTGAGCCCATAGAGCAAAAGTCTCCACTATACCTATGGCTCAAAGACTGAGACTTCTGTGGCCCAAGAGCAGTCAGAGTGCCTGTGCGTCCCTGGAGTGGTGCTGACAGTTTAGTTATGTCCACTGACCGTAATGACTTTGGAAATCGAGCCACAACATGGCAAGTTGTGACAATTAGAGGACTCTCTTCAAAACTGCACCACCACTCCGAATCAATATGTTAGCGTAGGTGCAACCTGAATGACCTTTCGTATCATAGCTGTTATCTCTCTTGGGCCATCCGATGTCATTAACACCGCTGACTGACAGAGGTGAAGTTAGTACAGTCACCAGTCTGCCATAATAGAATTATAGAACGGTTTGGGTTGGAAGGGACCTTTAAAGGACATCTAGTCCAACCCCCCTGCAAGGAGCAGGGACATCTCCAACCAGATCAGTGAATTGCTGCCCTGATATAATTTCCTCATTGTTTACCTTTTACTTTGAGTATTAGAAGATTCCACCTCCTTTGTAAATTGTTTTATGACGTGAATTTTGTATAACAAGTAAATCTCATTAGAATATCTCCTTATGCTCCCCACAATGCAAAAATATATCTATTCAAGTCTGTTCCAATTCCATTGTAATCACTGATCCAATAAGTTCAAAGTCTGACTTTTCTTTTTTTTCTTAAGCAGATATGCTCAATGTAATGAAATATCTTGTACTGTAATAACCAGCTGTTATCTTAGTCCTACTCCCAGTAGAGGTTGTTTCTAATACCAACAAGGGATTTTCCACCAGCTTAATTATTTGATCTCATGGTTCTGAAAGTGTTTGGAAGAAAAGCAGAGGGAAAAGTAAGCTGATTTGTTTATTTTAATGGAAGAAGGAATGGTTTGGAAAATTAAGCTCTGGTGAATTTCTAATTCATTTAATTTTCTGGCTGATAGGGTCTCTTTAATTTGACCATCTGTTTATTAGTGTTTGAATATGGATGAAGATGGGAAGGGTATGCCTTTTCACACAAGGAAATGGAAGTGTGCAGAACCTCTGATGGAAACTGAAGTTACATCCTGAAAAAAAAAAAAAAAAAAAAAAACAAAATCAAGAAACCCATGACAAACTTAGCGGTTTCTTCATTACCTTTTCTGCATGCTCTAGACCTTGTTCAATCATGCATTACATTCACTTTCCACCTCGTGAACAACCTCAGTTTCTTCTCTGAAATTTGAACATGTGCCTTCCTGCTTCAGATCTTTTGTTGTAGACACTACGTAGGATTAAAATTGAATGAAAAAAGTAATTTGTTTCAGAAGGAAGCGGTATAATTTTAGACAGCTAAATGCCAGTGCTTTGCCATCAGAACCATATCAGCTATCTTTTGCGATCTTGTTTCAGCACAAAGACTTCCGATGAAGACACAGGGAACTCCAGAGCAGGTAATCCCGCAAAGTGTTGAGGTCTGTTTGAGTTTTCCTCCTGTTGTTCAAGACTAGCTTCTCACCCAGGAAGAATAAGAATCTGTCTCTTCCCTTAAACTCCATTGGTTTGGATCAAGTTAATTATAAGAAAGTGCCCATCTCAAGCTGAAAATAAGCTTAAAAGAGAGCAGGTAGACACAACTATCTACACATTGTACATTAATCTAAGTGCTGCTTTTTTATGTTGATTGCAGACGGAGCTTAGAGGACCTCCTTACAACAAATTCCTAGTTCAGGGTTTGGCTAAATTTAGAAAGAAAACACATCTAATGTACATCACATCAACTGTACTTAAACCAATGACAAATCTGTTTTAGACAAATTAATTATAACCTACCTTTTTCTCTTTTGCCGTATTTTATATTATACCACATCAACCAAACAGCTAACATGAGTCTGTGAGGCATCAAGGAAATCAGTCAAATCCCGCCAACACATTTTAAGTAAAAGTCAGACCTAGTATTTTGAATCAAAGCACTGTGAAATATGAAGTACCTTTTCCAGGCTAAGAATAGAAAGGTGTCTTAGTGTCTTTCTCTTTCTTCCAGTTCAATTGAGAAGGTAAGACATAAAAAAAAGATACAGAGAAGTATAATTAAACACATAACTGGTGAGGAAGGCTCTGGTTCAGCCTTTCAATAGGAGCCATGAGTACACAAAAATAATCTTGTTTTAAAATACAGTGTAATTTTATGTGAGGTAGTAGCAAAAACTTGCAAGATTATTTTGGTCTTCCATTGTTTAATGAGTTTAAAATAATTAAGAATTCACAATATTTCTACGATATCACTAGAAAATTTCCTACTTTAATTTTATTCATTATGTTGTTTTATAGGGAACTGAGAGGAACATTTTATAAAAACAAGTTCCCAAGACAAAATAGCTAAGCTGTTCTTCCCATTCCCTCTATGCATTCTTCGTTATGTGCTTGCATTGTCTACCTACAATGCTTTTCAAACAGCAGTTCCTAGCCAATTGCAAATATTCTGAGATGAGTTTTGAGGGCAGTAAATCTTTCACACCATGAAAACAGGTTTTTCAATATTAGCCACCTGCTCCACATAAAAGAAAATCCTGCTACAGCAGGAAGCATAACTCCATTAAAACAAAAAACCGTTCAATTTCCTAGTAAAAATACAAACAAGAGTGTAACTATATTTTGTTTTAGAGGTTGTATGTACACAATTATTTGGTATCCAGCTACAGCGTATGGAATATTAACCTATCACAAAGCTTTATCCAATACTAGAGATTTGGGTTTGTCTTCACTGATACATACCTTTGTGCAGAGATCACTAGGATATGCAGACATGGAGTGTGTCAAACTGAACACATAAAATGCCCAAGAAAAATTCAAAATAACACAGTATCCAAATTACAGTCTTGTTTCCAAAGGAAGCATGTGCTCAAACAGTAGTTTGTCTAGTGAGTTCATCTAGTTTGATGCTCAACTCATAGAAGTTCAGAGTCATTTGAGCACAAAGATGCATCAAACACCCCAAAATGTGTTCTGGAAACAACAAACTTTTGTATTAAACTGATTTTCTGATGAATGAGACACAAGATAATACGGTAATGCTTTTTAATATATCCATATCTCTAAGCAGCTACAGGTGAAGGTTACGATATAAGCTGGACAACTAAATTGCAGAAATAGGTAGTCATATTTTTCTCATTTTAATGACAATTAAATGGCCGATAGGAACTATTCCTTGATTTGGAAAATTAAATGAACCAAACCTTAAGTTAATACATAGACAACACAGATATATGAGCTGAAGAATTTAGCCACTTTAAAAAATTAAGAATTAGTAATTATGTAAGAAAATTCTTGCAGTTAGAGGAAAAGTTTGAATAGGTAAAAAAAATTTGTTTCCACATGTTCTTTTGGTTTGCTAATGCTTATAATAATGAAAGTTCTATAAAGGGAAGAAAAATAAACATTTTTATAAAAGACAATTTTTTTCATAACCTGAACTATGTTTACAAACTTGTTTGAATTCTCAACATTATCAGTACATGGATCCTCTATAAAAAGCAAGAAGTGTTTCATTCTAATCTCAAACACATTCAGCTGTTCAGTTTACTCCAATCTTAATGCTTTAAGAACAAAGCCCTTATGTTTGTTTTTATTTTCTTAACTCCATCTAGTCTTGGGAGCTTAAATAAAAATGACAGAGAGTGAGAGAAAAAAATAAAAGGGGAGGAGGACTTAAAAGCTTTATTTAGAGCTTATTTAGCATTGAGAATTAAGAATATGAAGTAGTGAACCAGCTGTAGTAATTTATTGTATTTCCAGCCTTTTTCTATTCCAGGACTTCTTCACTTCCTATCTACCTACCCTTTGGGAAATTTTAGCAATCCTGAAGAGAATTTAAATTGCCAGATTGTCTTTTTGCAAAATCTGATTTTCTTTTTGAAACATATGAAAATATGGTAATTCCTGTACATAAGACATCAGGAGAACCTGTGACCAAATAAGTATTTTCTGACATAAGTTTCAGTAAGATTTAATCCAACTGAAATCACTAAGACGATAAAAACTTCTATGTCTGAATTCCTTACTGAAACAGTATATCTGGACATTGTCCCAATATGGCATGCAAATGTTTATGCAGATAGATACAGCTGGTCTACATCCACACATTGAAAGACATCTACCCAGAGAGTAACCTCTGGATCCCAGGCCAGTCCTGGTGCAGAATAGCTCACATCATGTTTTCAGGTCTAACCCTCTCTAGAACAGGCTGGCCATGTGCAGAAAGCACAGAAGTTCCTCTCATCTCCCATGTTGCAAGCCTATGGCTGTAACATAGCCTTACTTTTTCCCTGTATTATTTTCGGGTAGTAAGGGTGGAATCATATGATACTAAGGACTGTGTGCTCGCTTCGGCACCACATATACTAAAATTGGAACGATACAGAGAAGATTAGCATGGCCCCTGCGCAAGGATGACACGCAAATTTGTGAAGCGTTCCATATTTTTTTTTGATGACACCAAATTGGCTGGTAGTGTGGATCTGCCTGGGGGTAGCGAGGCCCTGCAGAGGGATCTGGACAGGCTGGAGAGCTGGGCTGAAGCCAATGGGATGAGGTTCAACAAGACCAAATGCCGAGTCCTGCACTTCGGCCACAACAACCCCGGGCAGCACCATAGGCTTGGGGCGGAGTGGCTGGAGGACTGTGTGGAGGAAACGGACCTGGGGGTACTGATTGATGCTCGGCTGAGCATGAGCCGACAGTGTGCCCGGGTGGCCAAGAAGGCCAACGGCATCCTGGCTTGCATCAAAAACAGTATTACTAGCAGGAACAGGGAGGTAATTGTCCCCCTGTACTCGGCACTGGTAAGGCCGCACCTCGAGTACTGTGTTCAGTTTTGGGCCCCTCACTGCAAGAAAGACATTGAGGCCCTGGAATGCGTTCAGAGGAGGGCTACGAAGCTGGTGAGGGGTCTGGAGCACAGGCCTTATGAGGAGTGGCTGAAGGAGCTGGGATTGTTCAGTCTGGAGAAGAGGAGGCTCAGGGGAGACCTTATAGCTCTCTATAACTTCCTGAAGGGAGGTTGTGGTGAGCTAGGGGTCGGCCTTTTCTCTCGTGTAGACAGTGATAGAACTAGAGGCAATGGTTTCAAGCTGCGCCAGGGGAGATTCAGGATGGACATTAGGAAATATTACTTCTCGGAAAGGGTAGTCAGGCACTGGAATGCACTGCCCAGGGAGGTGGTGGAGTCACCGACCATGGGGGTGCTCAAGATGTTTGGATGTTGTGTTGAGGGATATGATTTAGCTGAGAAGTATTGGTGATGGTTGGACTGGATGATCTTTTAGGTCTTTTCCAATCATGATAATTCTGTGATTCTGATTCTGTTTATCATAATAGTGTTTACATTTCAAAGCAGTTCCATTCACGCTATCTCCAGCCTGGTATCATGTACTGGATTCACCTTTGGAGAGCATCAAATTCTACAAATGCATTTCCAGTTTAGTTTCACAAACATTGGCAGAAATTATAGAATCACAGAATGGTTTGGGTTGGAAGGGACCTTTAAAGTCCACCCAGTCCAACCTCCCTGCAAGGAGCAGGAGCAGGGACATTTCCAACCAGATCAGGTTGCTCAGAGTCCCATCTAAATAGCTAATAATACTAAAACACAGCTTTAGAATCAGAGATGCATTGTAGCCTAATGCAGGATACACTAAATGTATTTGCATCTGCTACAAGCAGGCAAAGGTATAGTAAAATGAGATTGATCAGATCTTGCAGTTTACTGATGGGGATTCCAGGTCTTTGCATTATATGGCCTATGTGAAGACATAAAGCTTCAGAGGTCTTTATACCAAAATGTGAAATAGAGCTGGTACTACTTCCAGGCAAATTTGTGGATGATAATACCCTCCCTTCTGCTATGATTTCTCCCCAAATGGATTGATAGATTAGCAGCTAATATTATCCTTTGCATCCACCTGTCTCCATGCTGAACCCACACAGTCTTAGATTGGGGTAGAGGGATTTTCACAGTATTTGTGTCTCCTACTTTGCTATTACACGGTATGCAATCTTTTGGAAGAGTGACCAATACTGCCTTCAAGGCTACCTAAACAAAGAATGTTTAAAATTTGTTATTGTTGTGGTTTAACCTCAGTCAGCAATCAAGTACCACGCAGCCACTCATTCACCCTTCCGCTCTCCAGCAGGATGAGGGAGACAATCAGGAATAAAGGAAAACTTGTGGGTTGAGATGAAGACAGTTTACAAGGATAGCAAAGGAAGATGATAAAAATAACAAAATATAGGGATACTAAAACATACAAAATTAACGATGCACAATTTCTCACCACACAACAATCCCATGACTGATACAGCTCATCCTGAGCAACGATCTTGGAAATAAACTTAAAAGTGATCCTGAAACAATTCCAAGCAGCAACAGAAAGAGTGAGAGAGTCGCTCACTGGCCAACCCCCACTTATATACTGAGCATGACATGTATGGTATGTAATATTCTCTTTGGACAGTTTGCATCAACTGTACTGGCTGTACCCCTCCCAGATTCTTGTACCTGTATAGCAGCAACACTTGGGAAGTTGGAAAAAGTCTTTAGTCTCTTTAGCAACAACTGATAACATCAGTGTATTATCAACATTCTTCCCATACCAAATTCCATACTGCATCCAAAATACAGCAGCTACTGAGAAAAAAAAATTAGCTCCATCCCAGCTGAAAGCAGGACAGTTATTGTTGTTTAATTCTGGTAGGCAGCTGAGTACCACACAGCTGGTCGCTCACGACCCTCTTCCATCTGCACCCCCAGTGGGTTGAGGGAGAGAATTGGAAGGATAAATGTCAGAAAATTCACGTATTGAGATAAAGACAGTTTAATGGGAGGGAGGGAATAATAAAACCCAAACAACCCAAATCAAAATAAAACAAACAAAACGAAAAACCCACAACTGCCAACCGCCAGCTGACCAATGCCCAGCCAGTCCCTGAGCAATCACAACACCATCAAACTTTCCCCCTCCCAGTTTTTATTGCTGAGCACGTTGTCATATGACAGGGAATATCCCTTTGCTTAGTTGGGTCAGCTGTACCAGCTGTTCCCCCTCTCCACTTCTTGCCCACCTTCAGTCTACTCACCGGCAGGGCAACATGAAGTAGAAAAGGTCATGATGCCACATAAGCACTGTTCAGCAACAAGCAAAATATTCCTACATTACCAACACTGCTTTCCTCAGAAATCCAAAACATAGCACAATACAAGATACTGTGAAGAAAATTAACTCTATCCCAGTCAAAACCAGTACAGTTATGTAACGGAAGCTTGGAATAGCGATGGAAATTTTTATAGTAATAAAATGCTCAGTATCTCTGGTTACTTCTCTCCTCGGGCATTGTAATTATTATTCCCTTACCCTGCCACTTGCAGACTATGAACAAGTGTCTGATTGCTCTGGATAATGACAGCTCTATATCTGCTCTCTAGAATTACACGTGAATGTGTTCAGCAGCTAGGCAGTAGTCTTTCTTACATGTGCAATGTGCTTATATTTGGAATTGCTTTATTGTAAAGACTGAATTATGAATTAGAGAAGGGAGGAGAGATTGGCATTACGGGCCACATGGAATAAAAGTATCCCTGTTCTCTGTTGACAATTTCTGGTTTGTACCCTGAGAGCTGAAGTTACTCAAATGTTCTCTCTTTCAATTATGTTGATAGATGTAAAGAATACTGTACTGCACAGAATGATCTATCCTGCTTTTAGGATTATGATTTTGGAGTGTCTGCTCAAGAGGAGACAGCACTGCGTAGATGATAGACCACTCTCCAGGCTTTAAGATACCTGGGTTCATCTTCCATTTTTTTCACTGCATCTTGGGTCACCTTAGATAAGAGGGTCTCATCTTTCATTTTTGGAAGAATTATATGTAAAATGAGACAGTAATATACTTCCTATTTAAAGGGATTGGAGAATTGTGCAAATTCCTGAATAAATGAGGTTTTCTGATCACTGAAGATTCCTGAATTCTGTAGGATACTATCATGAGGAACGCAGTTGCCATCTGTCAAATTATTGTAATTTATTTCCAATCAAATCAGAGTAGGATAATGAGAAACCTTAAAACAGCTTCCCCCCACCCCTCCCCTCTTCCTGGGCTTAGCTTTACTCCCAAATTCCCTACCTGCTCCCTTCCAGTGGTGCAGGGGGATGGGGAATGGGGGTTGCGGTCAGTTCATCATTAAACTATGAAAGTTGCTTCTGCTGCTTCTTCCTCCTCAGGGGGAGAACTCCTCACACTTTTCTCCTGCTCCAGTATGGAGTGTCTTCCAAGGGAAACAGCCATCCATTATTTCCTCCAACGTGAGTTCTTCCCACAGGCTGCAGTCCTTCACAAACTGCTCCAACATGGGTCCCTTCCATGGGGTGCAATCCTTCAGGAACAGACTGCCCCAGTGTGGGTCCCCCATGGGGTCACAAGTCCTGCCAGGAACTTGCTCCAATTGAGGCTTCCCATGGGATCACAGCCTCCTTCAGGCATCCATCTGCTCCAGTGTAGAGTCCTCCATGGGCTGCAGGTGGATCTCTACTGCACCATGGACTTTCATGGACAGCAGAGGCATAGCCTGCCTCATCATGCACGACAGACTGCACCAAAGGCTGCAGGGAAATCTCTACTCCAGCACCTGGAGCACCTCCTCCCCATCCTTCTTCACTGACCTTGGTGTCTGCAGAGTTCTTTCAGATACTCTCAGTACTCTCCTGAGCTGCAGTTGCCGTCATGCAGCAATTTTTTCCCCTGCTGAAATACGTTATCCCAGAGGTGCTACCACCATCATTGATGGGCTTGGGCTTGGCTGGTGGTGAATCCCTCTTGGAGCTGGCTGGCATTGACTCTGTTGGACACAGGGGAAGCTTCTAGCAGCTGTAGACCTGTATGTCCCTGGCTTCTTGCTGTGCAAATCCAATACAGTGAGTTCCAGCCATGCCACTCAGATTCAAGACGGTACAGAGATATGAGGAAAGACCCCCAAACAGGATGAACTAACACATCACCATAAAGTTCTTGGAGATACATCACTGTTCTCTGTCAAAGGAGCAAGCCCATAAAGCTGTGTCCAGATGCCTGCCTTTATAATCTATACCTAATAATAATTGATATGAGAACATATGGTGGGGAGGGAATTTTCCCCATATGAATTACAGAGGTTGTGCTCTTCTCTATCACATTGAGTTATTCTAACCCTCTGCCCTGTTCCTTACATCGCATAGAGGGGGATTCCTAAAGGTTTTCAGCACATCATAAATTACAAGTGAGCATTGCAGATTAGTGGGAGGTGCTGTTGTTCAGACAGTACTGAAAACTATCTGCTGTTACAGAGAATGCGCTACTTGTCTTAAGCCAAGTTTACTGATAACACAGACTAGTATTTCTGATGGCCAACACAGATAAGAGGGAATGCAAAATCCAGGTGGACTACCAGTGGGAAGTTCCTCACTGGATAGCATAAAACAGTTCTGAGAAATACCTCTGAGCTTACAAGGATAAACCTATGAGGCAGGCAAGTGGAGTGAAGTCCTGACCTAGCAACGTTGGGGAACAGCACCAGGACCAACATCAACACATAGACTACAAGAATACAACATGTTAACTGAGAACAAAGCCCACTTTCATCTGTAGTAGACAAAAATTAATTCAACATAACCTGTAGCTTTTCATAATAAATTCACACCATAGATGATATAGTCTGTTAACTCATTTGTGCTTTGAAGTGGCATAGTAATCTGCATTAGTTATTTGTTATTCGACAACTGTCTGTCTCTCCCTTTCTTCACTCAGATTCAGCATCAAAGTCCTCTCTCTGCAGCTCCTTTAATTTCAAAGAGAATTAGGTGCTTAACTCTGGCCTGAAGGTGGGTATATCATGTAGCTTTCTGCCTCAGCTCCTATTTTTCTTTCATCACTCATCTGAAAACACACCTTTCCTTGCTTGCTTTTTTCTCTTGATTTCTGGAATGATTTGCTGCACCATTTATCTCTGGAGTAGATTTTTTGACGCTTCACTAAAAAACTAAGCACAACTAAGTAAGTGAATGAAAATAGTTGTTTTCTCTGAATGACACATCATTGGCTGACAAGTGATAAACACCATGACCCAATAGTAAGTAATAAGGTAGAAAATTTAAATGGGTATAAAATTACTCTCTGTAGAAGTGCCCCCCAAATAGTAATTACAACAAGTGTCATTCTCTTGAGAAGAATAGCTACTTGATTTGCTGAGGCTAGCAACAATTCTTGAGTGTGTGGATTATGCTTACATTTCCTTAGAGTAATTTGATCATTTGGACATTTCCTATTGGCAATTCCTTTGGACACAGAGCTTGGATACTTTCATTTTTATATCATGCCTAATTTAGAATCTAAATTGTCTGTATTGGCATGGGTAAACAATATATTTCTATTCCTTTGCCTAGTATTCATTAGCCTTTGCCATTTGTAGTGATTGCATCTCAAGATACCTGATGTGCCTCCTAAGTCCCTGTTAATATAGCGACATTTCTACAGAAAGTTTTAAATTGGGCCTTAAAAGCTGGACCTAGGAAACTTTCAAACCAATGGACAATGTATTTTCATATACAATAAGCATCTTGCATCTTGGCAATAAGCAATTCCATTTTCTGACTTTTATACCCATTTTATGACACAAGATTCTCATGCCTTGAAAAATCTAAATGCTCAAATTTAGCAATGAAAAAAATTATTCACTGAAACATTCAGATCTCATGTTGGTTTTAATATTCTTTTAATACTGCCAAGTGTTATGTCCTCTGTGAGGTGTATTTTCTATAAACACCCATTACTGATGTGGTAACAAATCTCCTGTTGCGTTTGCAACGTCATCATGTTATGGTTTCTCCACAACTGACTTAGAGGTCTTGTATAGAAATACATTACTCTCTGCAGATGCAAGAACAAGATACTGGGCAAAATGCAGTCTGAGATTTCTTTCTGATCCAGTCCTGGCCAAGTCTGACGTTGCAATGGATTCTGCTGGAGATCATCTCTTTCTTCTTCTGTCATTGTTTTGCAGGGATATAACTAACCTGAACTAAGCAGATCTAAGGGAAAGTAGGTTAATTATGAACCTATTTTTAATACTTTGGGAGAAGTCACTGCAGTCTAAAGGAGGTTCAAATTACATTAACCATATCTGATGGTATATGTCTTTACTGATTCTCAAGGACACTCACATCCATTGTCTTTTCTGTGACCTGGTCTAATTCTGAGGAAATTTAATAACTTCGTGGTACTCAAGGATCTTTCAAGTAGGAGAAAGTTATCCATAGAGTAATCAGCAGATATTTTGGTCATCTGGAACAAACACGTACGTAACAAATCCTAAAAGAAATCTGTCTTCTCGTATAAAAAAGAACTTAAACTCATGAAAGATACGATAGTTATGACATAATCTTCTGTAGCATTAATTTTTCTCATTTTAATTTGCAATGAAGAAAATGACAGAGTTCTTTGAGCATTAATTCAGTTGCGTAAACAGAGGATTCTAATGTCATTTGAGATGCTATAAACATCTCGTCCAGACTGAGCTTCCATCCAGAGTAGCCCTCCTCTTGTCACTTTGTTCTATCCACCAGCCTAAAATAAATGTATTTAACATCCCAGGGCATCTGAAATGGCACAAGATGCCTACATTTAGATGAATGAATTGTGCCATATATAACTAAAATAAGTTACCTTCTTCAAAATTATTTCAATTTAACATATGTTCTTGTGTAGGATAGGATATCGTCTCACCTCCCTAGCTTCAGCATCTTAGCGAAATCCAGCATCCTGTCTAACTCCCCAGGGTAATTTTAACTGTTCTCATCTTGTGTTACTAATAAGATCTAGTTGTGTCTTTTAAAAGGTTTATTTTTAATTCCTAGTAGGAATTCAGAAGTTATTTGAACTAATCCCACAGTGCCTTGTGTCTACTCCCTTCAGTCTGGAGATTAGATCTCCATATAAGAAACACTGAAACTACAGATGTCCATTCTGTAATCTCATACTGTTTTTCATACAAACATTAGGCAGTGGTTTTATATTTTACTTTGTGTTTTCTTATCTTCCACAATGATCTGATATCGTTCTTATTAACACAGGGTTTACTGAAATCGCTGAAGGTAAGCTGATTTATGTCATCTGAGGATTTAGCCCATCAGTTCTCGTAAACTGTATTTTCAAGACACTTTGAAAACTTTAATCCTCTTAATTTGCTGAAAGGTGGATGAAAAAGGTTTCAATTTTCAAAAAAATAAAAGTTCTTATTCCTTCCTCAGTGAAATTAAGTGATTGTTGGTTTGTACCAACACCAATGAGAAGAAAGTAAAATCTATAAATATTATTTCAATCAAAATTATTTATCACTGTAATTCTAAGATCATATTCCATAGTTTCTGTGTTCTTGGTTTGGGGTTTTTCTTGCTCTCTTTAAGCATAGCCTTTGTACATTAAAGCTTAAGGAGAAGAAAACTCAATATGCTACTTAGAGCAATGGTTTCTGAAGAGAGATTTTGTTATTGTGGGATCTTGTGTGATGAACTGGTTCTAATAGAAAATTTGTAGCCCGCCAGACTCCACTCAGAAAGCTTCCCAGCTGGTCACACGAAGACGGTGTTTGTCTTTCATTTGACAATGCATTTTCTAGCCTGGTTTGACTCACACAGATTTTTTGCCAGGTTCTCCACAGCTGTGCCTGAGCACCTTCCAGTGCTACATTAGGTAACATGATTAAGATCTATCAGGTTGATTCTCCCACCCCCTCCCCGGGGTGAAAACTGTCAGCACTAGAGAATTTCAGATTGGAGTATATATATAAAAAGAAGTGCACTTGTCACTTGAGGCAGAAAGTAGCGAGGAATGCAATGGTCTGTAATTTCTCACAGAATTTATTCCGCATTCTTGTCAGACTGCTAAGTGAGCCCTGTAAAGACAATATTCTATAATCAAATGAATCAACAGCTAACTCTTTAGGCAATCCTAACATTCATAAAAGATGTTGCAACACATCTGTTGCCACCTGAAAACCTTAAGGGTCTTATTTTGATGTACTGATTAGCCATATGCAACCTCGAAGTAGACAGGGAACAGAGTTAATCTCAAAGAAAGACTTTTCCATTAACTTCCAGTAGCATAGAGCCTGTGGTATGCCGTGGTTTCTCAAGCCAGTGCTGTCTGCGCGAGTTTGTATTGTATAGACGAACCCCTCAGATATAGCCAGTATGGAAAATCACATCGATTAGACAAGGAAAAGAGGAATGTGGCAACTCTATACCACTTGTATTTTAATTACTTTACTTTCACATCTAATTCTAGATTATTTTTTTTTTAATAAATCAGGGCTGTAAATCTACTAACCTTATCTGAAGGAGCAGGCCTTTATTTTTCCTTTTTTTTTCTCAATCAGAAAATGGAGTGACAACATATGATTTTACAATCTCATTTTTCAGCATTATCATACAATATTGAAAACGAATTTGAAAGAAATATGAAAAAAATAGTATCAAAAGCTCAGACTAAACATAAACAGCCATATCTTCATAGGAAAAAAAAAAGGAAAAGAAGGTAAGTAACCATCTCATAGATACTATTTTAAAAAAGAAGAAAGGCAATAGGGAAGTTATTTAGGAATGTATTTTTGCTGTCATGTTTCGTCAGTAAAATGACAAGTTTTCCCTTCACATTTCCTGCAGTCTCTGCCAGTTCCACATCTCTGTATTTCATTCACAGACAGTGATTATGTCACACGGTTTTAAGTGTCGTGGCTGAAGTCTGAGCCAGTCATGCAGTTAATTTAAAAACTGACAGATTGTATAAACTTTATTAAACACAAATAAGGTTTACAACAGCAATGCAGAAAACTTTGTCACTCTGAGCAAGTCATGCTGAAATATACAGGAATTTTATGTTCTGTCAATTCAGTGTTTATTTCTTCAGAATTTTCTTTCTTTCCCTCCCCGCCTTTTTTTCTCATAAATGATTAACACTCAAAACAAACCAAAACATATTAATAGTTAAAAACCAAGAATGCAGAAGGCTGGTTCAATCAACTTTTACTGCAAAATTTCTTTTCCTCCGAATGTTTTTTGCCATATGTCTGCTTGATGTGCAAAATTATTATTTTAATTGACTAGCAGTTCATAATTAGAAATGTTTTGGCACTCAGGACTGTTTAATTTCTGTTGCTGTTTCTCAGTTACAAGACAGAGTGGCCTGGAGATTTAGGAAATCTGGCTTCCAGTAATGACCTATCCACTGAATTCTGCACTAGTTTGGGTAAATCACTTCACTTCTCTGAGCCTGATTTTCTCTTCTTTTTCTTCATCTGTCTTATGCAATTAATTCAAGCTATTTTTTCCATTTAACAGCACATGCTTTGGAAGATACAGCACAGGAGTGAATATACACATCTGTGCACTCCTCTCCACTCTCCACATCTAGAGAGTCTTACATATCTTCTGTTCAATCTGGCACAGCACCTTTAGTGAACCAGCCTTCATCTTGCACTCCAGTAAAATAAAACTGAATACATAGATCCCATAGCTTTTTTTTTTTTTATGCATACAGACATTTGTGTACATATATATATTAACATAAAATAAAACATAAAAACATATACACATATATACAAACTAGTACTTTAATCAGTATTTAGTCTTTTTCTGACCTTGTTCAAAAGCCAGAAGGTAGCTGAAGATGCATTGTCCTCTTTGCATGTGCTGCTGTTTGCTTCACGATATGATAAGCACAGGTTTTCTCTCCATACTGACAAACAAAATTACCCCAGTCCTACATATAGAATTTACCTGAGGCTCAACACTGCACAGAAAGCATTCGTTTATTAAGGACACGTCTACTTTCTGGATTTTGACTTTGAATGAAACCAATCAAATACCTACAGGTGGTTTAAATTTGAACATTAAGTGTATTACTCTGGCTCCAACTAAGAGTGTAATAGTAAGGGACACAAATGAAAATCAAGTCTAATGATACTGTGGTAGTATCCTACAAGACACTGCATCATTTGGAGACATCTAGAGCTAGAGGGATGCCACCAGAATTTTCTTTCTTTGTGGGCTAAGTTCAGTTTCATTAAAAGCAGAGTCAAAACACCTTGCTTAGGGTGAGAGTGAAAGGCATGCAAATGGACAATTACCATGCAGAAACACCCAGTTATTATTTAACTCACAAAATATCACTTGTAAGTTCCCAAAGAAAACAGAGGTTTTTTGAAGTAGGCATTATCTGTGCCCAAACATACAGGAAGATGCATTCCATGTCTTCTACACATGGAATGCATTTGGAAAACATATTATAAGGGGAAAACATGTTATAAGTAAAAAACAGAAAAAATTATATGGAAGAAGCTGTTAATAGTAATGGGAAAACAAAGTTATTTAGACATCCTTTATAATGTGGATACATGCTTCTCTGCACAAAACACAACTTTTCTCCCTAAAATGCTGCTGCAAGCACAATCCTCTTCTTATTGTTGCATATGTTTTCTAAGCAATATACTGCTATAACACTCAACATCATAAATATTGTTATTGCTCAAAGTCCTGGTGAAATCTATGACATCAAAGCGCTCGGACCTTGTGTGTTATGGAATTGCTGCCTTTATTGGTCATAAAACAGTGTTCTGGTCACAGAATATATACCAACAGCCATTTGAATCTTAGTCTGCTGCATCTTCTTGTGCGGCATCATGCAGTATTACCACAATTTATGCTTACTGTGCAAAATTCTATTAAAATCAATAATGCAAGTACTTCACTCACAAAACGTTTGTATCATAAAGACAAGTCTGCAAAAGCTTTCTATATATTACTCTGTAAGTTGCCTTTATGAAATATACATGTGACCAAATTGCAAGCTTAATGTTTTATGTGTCTTTTATCTTCTTTCCATAAAAAGCAGAGGATTAATGCGTAGGAGCAGGCCTCCAGGCTACCTATCAAAAGCTGGAAATCCAGAATGTTTGTAGGACTAAAAGGAAACTGATCAGGTAAAAAGCCTCTATGGATCAGTCCAGTCTTTGGCTCACATTTTATTATCAAAGACTCTATTTGCAGAACTATGAAAAGTAATCAATGGAGTCTACCTTTGGTAGGTAAACCAGAATCTAGGATGGAAGAAATTTTGAGAACTCATCCAGATCACTTACATCCACATGCACACACATTCTCCAGAACAGCATGCACTTTATTTATGCTATAACAGACACAGTTTTTCTAGTCTATGCTTAAAAATTGCTGTTAATAAAAAATATTCTCTCAGAAATCTAGTCCAATGCTTCACTACCCTTACAGTTATAAAGGTTTTTCCTAAAGTGCAGACTAAATATCCTCCATATTAAGTTAAGCCTGTTAAAACTTGCAGTATGTGGAGCAGACATAGAGAATTTATGGCCTCCCAATTCTCAGCAACCTCTTATGTACTGGAAGATCATTACCAAATCTTCCTTCGGACTTCACTACCTTAGACTAAGCAAATCCAAATCTTTCAGACTAGCGATGAGGCAATTAAGAATTCATACAGCTGAGGAAGTTCTTAGCACAAATATCTGAAGATTTTTATTATGCTAATATTCAAAAAGGAAAATCCTTTTGGAAAATCAAGTGTAACATAGTGTGAAGACGAGTCCGAGAAGATGATCACTCATAGAAGTGTTTTGAAGGAACTGAGTGAAGCAAAGACTGACGAGATTGACACTGCTGTCATCATATAAATGAGGTGAATTTTTAGAATAATGTAGCTCTGCAGAAGGAAAGGAAAGAAGGGAGCACTGTGATCTTTGGGTGCAGTTTCCCCTTCTCCCTAAGCTTTCTTCCACACCGACATTTTTCTCTCCAGAGTAGTGCTGTGAATATTCCTGACAATATGAGCTGACACAGAGACAGTTTACACAACTCTCCAGCAACATCTCAACTGCCGCTCCTCAAATATTTCAAATATTTCAGACCAGGTGGATGGGAAGTCAAAGAACTAGGGAACTTACCTGCTAAGCTTAGATGCAAAATGCAGCCAAACAAAGATGTTTGCAGTGCTTAGCAACAGGTTTTCTTCCTCCCTAAAACCACAAAAGTTGGCTTCACATCCTTGAGCACCATCTACTGGCTTCTCATCTGCTGACTTCTTAAATCTAAACAACTGGGAATTCTATTTGTCCCACCAGCATGTAGCAGGAGCTCAGGGTGGTGAATAACAGACAGCTTGAGACCAGCCCATAAGTTGGACTCTGTTTCTATAAAATGTTTGTCAAACAATTTTGAGTAATTAACAATTTCGTAATAATCAAAGTCTGTTTCTGGACAATTTTCAAAGAGATAATAAGGCTTAACTGAGCCAGTAAATTATTTACTGTGAACAGTTCAACCAGCTGTATCCTGTGTATTGCAGATTCTATCTTTTCTGTTTCTTCAACTCAAGTGACAGTTGTTACGTTAAAATGAGGAAACAAAGCCCAAATCCCTAAAAAATAATAATTAAGCTCTAGGGAACAGTAAACAAGCATAATAAAGTTATTAGTAAATAGTTAGTTTCTAGTGCTGTAAAAAAGAAATGGGTATAGCTTATTTTTCAAATCTTCTTTTTCATAATTTGTTTTCATTGGATGGTTTCCAGATTCTTTCTATTCTTCTTCCAGATAATGACTGACAAGCTAGAGATAATATCTTATTTTTACTGAGCCTGTTCTACAGATTCCACAAGTAAAAGATTATATAAGAATTACACAGATGAAGAACCACAACAGAAACACACAGAATGAAATAATTTGATAAGCTCTGACGTTTTTACTAGAGTCTCTCTTCCCATCAAAGCCACAATCGCATAGGTTTTTCCGTATGTCTGATCTTCCATTTCCATGTACAACCCTGTCGACTTCAGGATGGAATCCCTCACAGCAAAAGAACAATGTTTCTAAAGGAAAGGAGATGTAGAAATAGCATCTTTGAATTTTGTCTGTAGTGACACTTCCATGTTCTTACTCTACAGCTTAGATTCAGATGAAAATTCTGCATTCTCTATTCTGCAAAGTGCTTCAAGTCTTTACTGATTTCTAGAGCTTAAATTCACTTCCAAATCAAAGATCTAAGGAGGAAAAAAGACCACAAAACAATCATATCTGTCGTTTTCATACTTCAGGGAAGTAAAATTATCATAAGATATACGAATAAAGTTAAGCAATCTATCAATTTCAAAAATCTATTTTGGCAGCTTGGCTCATGAAATTTGCACAAAACTGATTATTTTTATTTTTACACAGCCATGTTCAGGCAAGCACTTTGTCAAGTTATCTGCACAATGTAGAGAAACACCGAATTAATTTTTCTCTGATCAAATTATATACAGTCATGAGGGGAAGTTAGTGAGTCAAGTGTTGAACTATTCGACAAATGAATTACAATTGATATACTGTTACATATATTCAAAGGTCAAGATTTCACCCTACCTATTGTGAAGAAGAACGATGAGAAGAAAGCAGACTATCCTTCTTGGACACCACATATTTTCTTTATTGGAATCTTGATGAAAGGTTTCCAAAGTGTAAATAAATCCCTTTCAAATACTGATGGGTTTTAGGCCTTGAAATAGGTTATTAATTTAATGTTTCGTTAGCATGATTTAGCATGGTCTCATTTAGTTCAGATGGTTGTTCCTCACAAACCTGACAGCGGGGAACCAGGAGAAGCTGAACTGCCCTCCTCCGCGTGACAGAGACTCCCGAGCGACAGGGTCTTTCTGCTAATAAGGGTTGACAGAAGACTCCACACATTTCACTCCTCTTTCAGCTTCATAAGCCTGAAAATTCAAATAGAATTAACACTCATGCTACGCTGCTGTGACTGTCACAGATAGGACCTGTGCAAGATTTTTTAATTAAGCAGCAAACGAAGCCTGACATAACCTTTGACTCAGCTGTGCAACAGAACGCGGTGAGGTGGCTGCCATCGCTGGTAACGTCTTTTGGTTTTCCCCACTGTTCCTTGCATCAGCTCAGCCCCTCCACATGGCTCACGTGTTGAAAGTGCTTGAGAGTCTGAACAAGCAGTGGGACAGCCAAAAGAGAGAGCACTGATTTTGTCCCAGAAGATTTAGCAGGGTATTCTGACATACTGAAATTGCAGACTCTCCTGCGTCAATGCCAGTAACTAAAGCTGGTTAAGTGTCTCCAGCTGTGAACTGACTCTTACGAAGAGAAGAACCATAAAAGCCTTATCTAGGGCAGCTAAGCATAAGGAACTCATGCAGCCTGAAAGCCTCCCTATCATTTCATATTACCAGAAGTCATGACTACTACTTTTCTGATAACTCAGTCCACTTTGCTTTGCATTACTTGCCAGCTGAAACTTGAATACATAGATCCGCAAGCTCAGCCCAGAATGACTTATCATTAGTTCCATTTTGTTGAAGAGAGAACGTGAAGAATATTTCAAAAGTAAGTTGTTTTTAAAGGTCAGAGGGGAATTTGCAGAGATAAGAGGCATCCACTCCTTCCCTTTTCCCTAAACGAAAGGAGAGTTGGACTTGCACTTACCAAGATCAAAAACATGAGCTGCAGAAATAAAGATAAAATTAGAATCATAGAATCATAGAATCACAGAATGGTTAGGGTTGGAAGGGACCTTCAAAGATCATCTAGTCCAACCACCCTGCAAGGAGCAGGGACATCCCTGACTAGATCAGGTTGCTCAGAGCCTCATCCAACCTGGCCTTGAACGTTTCCAGGGATGGGGCATCCACCACCTCTCTGGGCAACCTGTTCCAGTGTTCCAGTGTTCTACAATATTCATTGTAAAAAATTATTTTTTACCAGTTATTTTACCCAGCAGCAACAACCAATAGATCAGACTTGAATTCTCGTCCACCCCAAAAATTCACTGTTCACTAAGAAATGTAGTAGAAATTATTAAAAGCTAGAAAGAAACATATTCTGTTTGACCCTTTTATTTACAGAACTGTATTCATGCAAAGCAAATGATTCATGAAACAGAAGGCTGGGGTGCAAACATTGATTTTACTAGAAAGTTTTTGGCACTTTTTCACAACCCATCAGAAAAAAAATGCCTAAACCATCATATAATGTTCTGAGGTTGGTATCTCCCAGTGCAACAGTGCTGTCTCTCTTTCTTGCTGTAGCTTAATCAGGTAATCCTTGCTAAGCACTTGACAATTCCTTGTTGAGTCTTGCATCTCCAATAAGTAAGACTGAGTGTAAGTTTATGTTAGTGGTAGAGTCACTCAAAAGAGTACTGAAAAATGACTACTTTGAGATAAAAAGAAGTTTGGGGCTTTTATTTCCACTTCTCGAAAGTAATTTTGGAAAAGAACAAAGGCAATGCTTTAAAACAATTCAGTTCAGAAGCTGGTCCAGGAAATGAACTGTTTATGTGCCCCTATTTACAGCAAACCTGTAAAAATAGTAGTACTTTCTTCTACACTGCAGAACAGGACACGTATGTGTAATTCAAACAAATAATAGCATAAAAGACCAACCCTAAACTTCCTTTATTAGAATAGAGAACATCATAAATAACATACTAGGAAGGACAAATCCAGTAGGAAGAAAGAATGTAAAACTTTTGCAGTCTCACTGAAACAAATTTTCTCTAAAATCCCAATCTTTCTTTTTTTTTCCTTGTGTGCCTCACTTCAGTTCGATGAATTCACCTACAAAAGCCACAAAGAAGACAATCACAGACGTCATGGAAAATATTCATAACAGGATCTGTTCTCTGACCCAGAGAGGAAGGAGATCTAACTGTAGAACAGGTATTGGCAGTATCTGAGGTTGTCTGTACAGTCAAGATGCCATTTCTCTGACTTATTTTAGAGGATTCACACATCTAGGAAGAGATGAATCACCTGTGAATGTCTCTCCACAACTACACAGTTTACAATAATTAGCTAAGTTCTAGATATGGTCAGACAAATTCCACACAAGGGGCCTATCACATGTATGAACAAACAAAAAGAAAAGCAAACAAGATACCACATACAAGTGAGTTCTCAGAGTATTATCTGAGTCTCTTGGCTCACAGACCAAAATCTGAGCCACCACATTACCTTTTGTTATCCTGCTCCTGGGATTCAATGCTCTTTTATGCAATCTCTGAGCAGTTGTACCTCCCTAACCAATGGCATTCACATTCTGCTAGGGAGACCTTGTAAATTTTTGCTTCCCTCTCTATGTATTTGAATCAGCCTTTCTTACTTCACAGAAAGTGTTGGGGTTTTTAAAAGACATTTTAACTGTATTAAACACTGAGAAGCAGTAAAAAGTCACCATGAAGTACTCCAGTTTACCTTCAGGGCCAGGAAGAGATGGGGTAGGGCAGGGAGGGACTAACAATTGTCCCATGCCTCTTCTGCTGTATCTGTTTGTAAGAGCTCACTTACAGAAAAAGGCTGACAACATTTCTGAAAAGTTCAGGGAAACGTAAACCAACAAAATAAGGAGGGCCAGGAGATGAAAGTAAAATGTTTTTCTCACAACGCAGCCTATCAGGTGTTCCCAACCTCCATTACTGCCTTTGTACCATTCTTTCCTTTTTCCTTCTCCACAAATATCTTGGCAAAAAAATAAAACAAAACAAAATCCAACCAAAAACCAGGCTTTGACAGTTGTAACATTAAAACCTACTTTCCCAAAGTGGGAAAAAAAAACTAACAAGAAAACAAATTGATACTCTTGAAAAAATATGTTGTCAAATCCACAGCAGAGATTCAAGATACAAAAAAAAATGAAGGTGCACACCTTTATGATCAGTGTTTTCTGTAAAAAGATATACTTAATTATCCTTTGGATTGTAGAGAGGTTACTTTTTTAATCTCCAGAGTGGCAGGAAAATAAAGCTACACAGAGAAATAGGGTCAGGCTCTGACCCATTTGCCAGAGATCACAACCAAAAGGCAAAGCTTGCCTTTCATCGGCTTGCTTTGGTTCAAAAAACTGTGTTATCCATGGAGAATAAATGCACTGAGTGTAATGCACAGTGCGTGCTGCACTCACGGTTTACAGAACAGAGCATAACTGTCCGTCAGCTTCTACCCCTCACTGATACTTTGCTGTACTCTCAAGCTGCATCTCCTGCTTTACACGAACTGCGAACTCTTGGAGGTATCTGTCTCTGTTTCATTATATAAGCATGCAGTGCTCATACAAGCCTGTTGTTGGCTTGCAGAGCATCAGCATATTGAGATTCATCACAGTAACACTGTGACTGAAATAATTAGGCAACTACATTTAGGAAACGAAAGGACAGTTAGACTATTTGCTTCGAACACTTTTGTAGTCAATGAAAAGAGAAGCATCTCGAGAGGCAATTTACCCCACAGTAGACTGAGGCTGGATGCAGCTTCACACACTCTATGTGCACGTCACCTCTAATGCCAAGGGTGTATGAGGTGCTTGCACAAGGCTGAGACATACAAGACAAGTAATATGGGTGTCCCATGCACTCCTGAGTGCACAGGAGGGTGGCCAAGATATCTTCTCATGCCCCAAATTTCCAAAATCCCTCAGTGTTTTGAAAAGCTCAAGGCTCCAAACTACAGTGTAGGCATATTATGAACTTAGTGTCAAGTCAATAAATGCTTTTAGACACGCCTGATTTTAGACACTTCTTAATTCAAATTTTTAAGACACTTCTTCATTTAAATTTTTATTTTTTTAAAACTCATATTTTTATCTCTTTTTTCAATTTAAAAAAAAAAAAAGTTTCTCTCATGAAACTTCCAGCTTTTCCCTTAGTATAGAAACATAATTTTTTCCATCATAGATAAGAATATCTGTACCTCGCCCTGGTTGTATGGGATGGCCATTTTGAAAAGTATACCCAAATTCACATTGCTAAAGTTGGTCGAACTAGGTCAAACTAAAGCTCGATGACAGAGTTCTTTTACAGCAAAGACAGTTTATGAGATGGACTGAGCACTTTTTTTGTGTTGGACTTAGACTTGATATATGTTTTACTCTCAGCTTGCTTCCTGACTTTTTTAAATGATACACAGTGTTGCACACAGAATCTGTCACCAATGGAGGCCATTATGTGTCCACATTAAGTAGGGCAGGATATAGAGTTGCTCATATTTGCAGTAATACAAATGTTTTAAACTAAAACTTAGACAGAAAAAATCTGTGAGGCTCTTCACAAAGTGATTACATCTTTGAATTTCACATATGCTGTTCATACAGCAAGTTCCTAACTCATTCTGCAATATTTCCACCCACAGAAAGTCATGACATGGGAAGGAAAATTACCTCTGGGAATAGGGCACCTATTGTAGTCAGGTCAGCTGGTGTTAATTTATGTCTTAATTTAGGCACACAAGTAGCTAAAGTTTGACAGGAGAATCCCTTGATACACCTATTTGAAACAGTATTGCAGGTTAAAATGTCCTTTAACCTCCAGGTTACCATTTATTGTCTTGTTTCATGAAAACTAGAAAAGCGCTTAAACCTTAACTGCAGTGTTTCTGGTCAACTTCAACAGATATAAAAGCCATAGTCTTCAGTTAGAGAAAAAAAAAAAAAAGGAGTAGGGGATTAAAAATCAATTAAATTGATCAAAAAAAAATTTTTGTTTTCTTATCTTTTTTTTTAATTTTCAGTGAACAGTGGCAATAGAGTCACACCAATTCATATAAGAAAGCAGCTCCTACTAAACCTGGATAAGGAAGTCCAGTTGTGCAACAGCATTCAGTCTGTTGAATGAAAGGTCTAAATCAGCATTCTGAACACCAGTTGTTAAAATGTGACTGCCATACATCCATCTGATATTTCCATGGAAGACTACAGGGTAGCCATCACCTGCAGTCTGAGAAGTCCAGTTTCTAGTGATTTGATATCTCTTACAGGACAATAGTGCCCAATAAATTTTGATATGAAACCAGAAAGAGGGATTTATTTTTGGTTTTGAGCTCAAAGAAGGTCAAGAAGTTAGAGCAAGTTGAGTGTTTTATAGTAAATATGTCTCATTTGCTAAACTGAGTTTTTTGTTTCTTGAAACATCATGGTATTTTATAGAATCATAGAATCATAGAATGGTTAGAGTTGGAAGGGACCTTCAAAGGTCATCTAGTCCAACCCCCCTGCAAGAAGCAGGGACATCCCTGACTAGATCAGGTTGCTCAGAGCCCCATCCAGCTTGGCCTTGAACGTTTCCAGGGATGGGGCATCCACCACCTCTCTGGGCAACCTGGGCCAGTGCTCTACAACTCTCATTGTAAAAAATTTTTTCCTAATATCTAATCTAAACTTACCTCCTTCTAATTTAAACCCATTACCCCTTGTCCTATCACAACAGGCCCTACTGAACAGCCTGTCCCCATCTTTCCTGTAGGCCCCCTTGAGGTATTGGAAGACCGCTATCAGGTCTCCCCGGAGCCTCCTCTTCTCCAGGCTGAACAGCCCCAACTCTCTCAGCTTGTCCACATAGGAGAGGTGCTCCAGCCCTCTTATCATCTTCGTGGCCCTCCTCTGGACCCTCTCCAACTGGTCCATGTCCTTCTTATGTTGGGGACTCCAGAACTGGACACAGTACTCCAGGTGGGGTCTCACGAGGGCAGAGTAGAGGGGGAGAATCACCTCCCTCGACCTGCTGGCCACGCTTCTCTTGATGCAGCCCAGAATGCAGTTGGCCTTCTGAGCCGCAAGGGCGCATTGCTGGCTCATGTTGAGCCTCTCGTCCACCATCACTCCCAAGTCTTTCTCCTCAGGGCTGCTCTCAATCCATTCTCCTCCCAGCCTGTATTTGTGCCTGGGATTGCCATGACCCAGAAGCAGGACCTTGCACTTGGCCTGGGTGAACTTCATGAGGTTGGCACGGGCCCACCTCTCCAACCTGTCCAGGTCCCTCTGGATGGCATCCCTCCCTTCCAGTGTGTTGATGGCACCATATAGCTTGGTGTCATCGGCGGACTTGCTGAGGGTGCACTCTATATTTTGTTCCTATTTCTCCCACTCCTTACCCTGTTTATTTTTGTTCATACAGTATTGCCTCCCTTTCTACTCTTTCACATTAAAATAAATCTTTCTTGTGTCTCAGCTTTGCAAAAAAAAGTTCACACATCTTCGGCTTACAGATGACCAGGTCCTTTTTACCCTAAACAGCACAAGCTAAGCCCAGGCATTAGGGTTCACCCTACAGGGACTCAGTATGGGAACATCTACATTTTCAGGACTGGTTTTCCAGAACAGCTTTCAGAAATAATATCAATCCATGCACATTGAATCTGTTAAGACACATTTTTTTCCTTTACCTACAGATATCTCCTCTCTTTTGCCTCTCCTTTCAGTGCCTATATTTAGTGGCTGATTTTTTTTGAAGCTAACTTGTAGATACAGGGTCTTTATATCCTCAAGAAATGCCAATTACATAGTCTTCTGTGAATACAAGCCATAAAGTTCTTCTAAGATCTGAAAGTAAAGCCTGTCTTTTGGAAAGATGTTTAATCTTGTGGTGAAAAGTACACACACAACACTTGAAGACCTTCTTGCCTCCCAAAGAAAGTTGTTTCCGTGTTTAATTTCCCTCAACTCTAGGAAACCAAATCTTATTTCTAGGTGGAACTCATCTTACTGCATGTGCCCCTGCACATACACATAACAATAGCTTTTGCAAGAGCAAGCAGCCTTCTACTCTCAGATTTCTTTCCTATGTGTTACTACTTAAACAATAACCTTGGCTTTTCCACTAGGTAAACAATATGGAACAGAATTTGTATCTGTAAACATTCTGATTTTCCGTGCTGGGCTCAAGATGGGTTGTGAGCAGTAACCGAATGCTTACGTTTCCCCATGTTTTCAAACATTATTAAACTGATGGGGAGGTTGTACTAACACTGTGTGAACACCATATTGCTTACACTTGTTTAAAAACAAGGATGATGTTTGAGGTGAAGTTACTTTCCTGATATTAATGCTTTTTGTTTCAGCCCATAGCTGAACCAGCCCTGTTCTAGCATATTAGATGATGTTAAGCTAGTACAGCGTGTCTGGGTTGGCAGTGTGTAATTGTAGTATCAATGCTATGTCTATAATTACCTACCAGGCACATAATAGGGAAAAACACTTCTTGCTAAAAAATAACAACAGGTTTATTTTTCTAGTCAGTGCTCTATTATATGTTCACAATACTTTTTGATCTTAGGATCTATGAATAACTGCACATGCACTTAGTTAAAATACAATCATTAAAACTCTCTTTAATTTTTTAACATTAATTTTTCATAATGGTAAGTTCAATGTCTCTGGATTAGAAAACAAAACAGCAGCAACAACAAAATAAAAATAAAAATCCCCTCACAGAAACATAAATGCAACAGTGCAGATAGCACAGAACTGATCTATCCCAGCAGAATGCACGGCCCATTTGTACGCTGTTTTGCCATATGACACCACCTCACTGCAGCCTCAAAAACCCAAATAAGGTATCAGCCATGCTCCCTTTTTGTGATAGCATGAAAATGGACAACTGGGACACTTTGAAGAACAGTGTGACAGGTTCAAAGGTGATCCAGAAGGTTCTAAGATATTTGCTGGCAAATGTAAATCTAAGAAAACCATATGATAAAAGATGTATACATTGATCACACACATGTGGTGAAAATCAGGAAAGGCGTTAAAAAAATACATTATTCCAAAGCTAATAAAAATAAGTGAAAATTAGTTGCTGGTTGACATCTCTGAAAATCCTTAGTCATGGCAATAACATATAAAATCCTTTACTTATAATCACAAGCACAAGCACAAAACAGGATTGGTGCGTTCAACGGAAATAACACAGAAATTATACACGAAATTAATACACAATGAATATGTATCTATTAAACACTAAAGGAAATCAACATTAGTAATCACGAATACAAATCTTACCTTGAACATCATGAAGAGATGGCCACTCTAGTGGTAAAAACATTCCAGCTGCCCTATGTGTGTTCAGATGCTAGTTTTCAAAGAAGATCTGAGGGACTCTCAGGCTAGGCATGGCTTCAGGACTGTAGGGACAGAAAATATTTTCATTAAGGAACTATTTTTTACTATGTTACTATCAATCCAAAATTGCCCTAATGCATATCAGATACTACTAAAAGAAGCTATCCTTATCTGTGGAAATATCTAAATATATTCTATAATCCATATCTGCACATACATGGGTGTATAAACATAAATATATAGATATGTACATCTCCATTGCTCGCTTGTGGTCAAACTTGTTTTCTGACTTCCACTCATGAAAAGACGCGCTTTATTTTCACCGCTGTTTCTTCTCACTGGTGTCTATTTGCTTGTGCTCTAATACTATGACTTTTTCATAAAATAAATTTCATTAAAGTTAGATGATAGATTTGTACCCTAGTTTTGGAGCTTGTGGCCATCAGTACCTTGATCATCTCCGTACTGTCTATAATCCTTTAGGCCAATTACAGAGAAGAGTCATTGCCTGCTGTAGATTCAATGCGAACTATGTGAATATCAACATGTGAGTTATTGCTGCCTAAGCCAAAGAGCCTGGCTCCATTAATCAGCAGCTCAACAGTATTAGGATTCGCTATCACCATTTGCTATTAACACCACACATCAAATAAGAGTAAATAGACGTGGCCAGCTGAAGGATACTAAGATTGTGTCTGTGCAGCCACTTCAGGAAGGGAAATACACCCAGAGTCTTTCTGTGCATTGAAATTGACCGTAACGTACATCGCTTTGTTTTCATTTTCAGAAGTAGTCCTCAAATCAGCAAGTACATTTCCGCCAAAGGCTTCCCATTTGTTAGGCCTTCGGTGACCTTTCTGTTTTCAAATTATGTCTCCTTGTAGCTCTTTTCAATTTTACAATGGCATTCAGCTTAAATAAAGCCAAACAGTTTGCAAAATATCAGTTTCCGTCTCACAAGCCTTTGCCCTCCATCGTGACAAGTTAACTGATCCAGCAGTTTCAATTCTCGTAAAAGCGAAGATTTATACGAACAATATGGCGTACTTATGGCCTTTAGGTTACTAATGGCCAACAGAAAGAGACATTTTCCTGAGATGCAACAAAATATATGCTTTGTTTTGGATCCCAGAGGTAGCTTCTTTTAAATGAAAAAAAACCCAAATTATTTTATTTATAAAGGCTATAGGAACTAAGTCAGTTAGAAAGGACAGCTTTAAAGCTTTACGATTACCTGTACCGTTCTTTCACAAGCTGTATAGTCATCATCTGTAACACGAACCTTTTTTTTGCACTCACTTATGTGCTGTAGTTCCATAACATGTGATGCGGTTGCTAATATAAGAACAATAAAGACATATGTAGGTTTTTTGTTTTTTTTTTCTCCTTCGTCTTTCTATGGGAATTCATCAAACCTCATTTCTGGGTAGTAAGCAGGAATATGTAGTCTAGAACCTGCTCTTCTTTGTCTAGTTGTATTCTGCAAAAACTGGAGGATTTCAGTAGCAGGGGGCTGCAAAGGTGATGTGTGTGGAGAAGACCATGAACAGCACTGAGCTGCTCACAGCTGCTTCCAGAAGCTCTGAAACTGATGTAAACAACCCACTGCACACCAAAACCTCATCCAGCCAAAGGAGTACATGGCTCCTCTGTTCAAACTTATCTTAGAAAGTGTGGCAGCTGCTTAGAGAAGGAGAAATGGAGGAGCCAGATGGGTGGAATGGAGGAAACACATGGAAGGAGACATTGTTCAGGGCCCAGCTGAAGAGTTCTTTTGGAAAGATATGCTTCATGCCAGGGCAGGGACATCTCTGAGGATGAGTGCAGCCCGTGGGAGATGTGCTGGGGCAGTTACAACCCCAAAGAGACTGCCCACCATGAATTACACACACCGGAGCGGAGACACCTCTACAGGGACTCTGGCCTGTGGGCAACACATGCTGGGACAGGGTCACCCTCAAAAGGGCTGCCGTTCATGGGCAATCTGCACAGAGGAAAACAACTAAGAAGCAAGGAGTGGCAGACAGAAAGTATTGCACACACAGTTCCCACCTCCTGTGCTGCGCACTGCCTAACCAAAGGGCATGGGATGGACCGAGTATAACCCAGTGTGAAAACAAGGGGTTGAGATTAAGAAGGAGAGAGGAGAGGTGCTGGGCTGGAATTTAGCCTGGAGTAGGGGAAGATGTGTCTCTCCATGTGTTTGTTTAATTGTTTCTGTTTTCTTCTTTTTTTTCTCAACAGTCAAATCAGAAATTAAAAGTTTAATGTTTCTCGTAGCATATAGAAGTCCATTGACATCCATGGAAGCTACGCCTCAGTATTGCACTTCCGTTAGGGCGCAACTACAAAGGAAAATGTCTTGGATTTCTATTTCTTTTTACAATTGTCATGATGCATTTTAAGCACAGAGAGGATGTTTTTCATAATGGAAAGAGACAAGAGCTTAAAAGATTTATTAATTAGTTCGGTTTTGTCTTTCAAGTGTGGATTAAAGAATTCTTTTGGTAAAGTGTCAGCTGAGCAAAACGTCTCACTGTTCCCAGAGTGACATTCAGACCAGTCTCTGCTTGGCTTCGCTTGCTGAATACATGTAACTCCCTGATGTTTTTTTTTACTGTCAACATGACTGGGCGTGAGAGGAATGTTGCTGGCCACCAGGATGAAATTATCTATGATGAGATTGACATATGTGCTCCCCTTTGACAGGAGCACACTTCCAGGGATGAGGAAGCATTGAAGAGGCAGAAAGGAGAGGCAAGAACTGAAAGCCATCATGGAAACTACTCTCTATAACATCTTGTCCTGTATTTCTCCACTGAAATTCATACCAGCACACAGAGAACAGTTTTAAAAGCAGAAAACAAAGGAAGGAAGGAAACATCTACCACCTAGTTTACAAACTAGATGATAGTGCATGGTATGCAATCAGAAGTGTTACAAACTCCTCTTTTTGTGGACATGTCCCTGCCTCACAAAAGAAAATCTGTACAACATTAAAGATTGTGCCACATCTCTTGATTTCTGTATCTCTATGTGCAACTTGGAGGTTTGATTTCTTCTGAAGTGAGTGAAGGTCTCCATCATCAATTCCTCAGCAGACCAAAGCAGCTTTCTATGAGCTCTTGGCTTCTGTCATCAGACTGCTTCTCAGTGCTCACTGATAACAGCAGGTATTTCTACTCCATAGACATACACTTCCATAAGGCTTGTAAATTTATGTTCTTATATCAGAGATTAAAACCACTATAGTATGGATACACTTTGCTATCTTGTTTATAATCTAATTAGTTCTTGAAAATCAGCCTAACTCTAAACACTCAGATGCAGACCTCTCTGAGGTGAGCTTAGCAGAAACACACCATGAGCGTGAACCTTGAAGGTCTTGTGTTAAAACACAGGAACAAAGCCACCCTGGCAGGATCATGCTCAGCCTCACCCAAGAAGTCAGAAGAAGGAGCAGGAAAAGCACAGAAGAACATAGTGGTGCTGCTGTGTTTTCCTATGAGCCCTGTGGCTGTCTACAGCCACTCAATCGTCACATCTTCATTCATGCTTCATACCTCTATTTAACGATAGGAACCATAAATACAAATACGATTGACACTACGCTCTCGAGAAGTATATGGGTGAATGCCCTTCCCCTGAGGTAACGTATAAATTGCCTACTCTGAAGAAAAGTGTTTAAGGTGAACTGGTTTCATTGTTTCTAACCACTTGCCATTATTACACTTCTCTTTTCATTTGAAAGCTATAAAAACATCCCAGTTTTCTTACATTTCAGACAAAACATCTCTCTGGCAGAGCTAGCTGAAAGGAACCATCTTTCAGTATGACAGCGTAATAGTGTCTCTTCATCGCAAACAGCTTCTGCTGTAGAATAGTTGTGAATTCATAATAATTTCTCTGTACAAGAGTCCTTTCAATCCTGCACATCACTATTGCTTGAACAGGGAATTCTTCGGTGTCAGAATTTAGAAAATAACTCGTAGATACACTTGTCCAATGGATGTGATGCATTCATTTCTTCTGTACATTATTCCCCTGAGATTTTAACAATAATTTATTATTATTTTAAAACAAGCTGGATGGCTGAGTTGACAGAAACCTCCATGTCAATTTCAAAATTTGTACACAAATAAACACTGTCAGATATGGAGATTTCTAACAGTAAATGTGTGCATCAGTGACAACACACATGTCAAATGCTGGTATACCCAAATAGCTCCCAAAGCAGGACTCCTCTAAAGTAAATTCACAAATCCAGTGCCTATCAAATACAGTGAGTCTAGGGTTTTTTTTATTTCAGTAGATGTTCAGTTAAAACCCAAATTAGGAGATCATAGCCTTGCCATCATTTGCAGAAACAGTTATTAGACCTGTCTTCCTCAAGGTCTGATGCCTCTGTGATAGAAAGGGTGCTTTCATAGTGGTTCATACAGACCTATTCCCTACCAGATCACTCACCAGAACAGATTTCATCTAAGGACAAGATTTTGTGTTTCTACCAAATAAGTAAGAACTTACATTATAATGTAATCATCCGCTCTTATTTTCATTACAAATAATAGAATTGCAGAATTGTTTAGGTTGGAAGGGACCTCTGGACGTCATCTGGTCCAACCCCTCTGCTCCAGCAGGGCTATCTAGAGCCAGTTGCTCAGAACTGTGTCCAGACTGTTTTTGAGTTTCTCCGAGACTCCACAATCTGTGCCAGTGCTCAGTCACTCTCACAATAAGAAGTATTTCCTGATGTTCAGAGGGAATCTCCTGTGTTTCAATTTGTGCCCATTGCCTCTGGTCCTGTCACCAGACATGGCTGAATGAGTCTGACTCTGTGGTCTTTGCACCCTCCCTTCAGGTATTTATGTACATTAATAAGATTCCCCACTACCATCCTTCTTTCCTCCAGGCTGAACAGTTCCAGCTTTCACAGTCTTGCTTTATAGGAGAGATGCTCCAGTCCCTTCATCTTCTTCATGGCCCTTCTCTGGACTCTTTCCAGTATGTCCATCTCTCTTGTACTGCACAGCCTAGAACTGGACACAATGCTCCAGGTGTCATCTCATCAGCACTGAGTAGAGGGGAAGGACCAACCCTGTGAGCCTACTGGAAACACTTTTCCTAACTGTTGTGGTTTAACCCCAGTCAGTAACTAAGTACCACGCAGCTGCTTTGCTCACCCTCCTCCTCCCCAGGGGCAGGAATGGGGAAGAGAATTGGAAAGAATGGAAAACTCATGGGCTGAGATAAAGACAGTTTACTAGGATAGAAACGGAAGATATAATAATTGTATATGTATATAAAAATAGTCTTTTAAAAAACTAATGATAATAGAACACACAAAACAAACAATGCATAATTTCTCACTGTCCTATGACCCAAAAACTGATGCAGCCCATCCCGAGCAGTGATCACAGAATGGAACTGAGAGTGATCTCTGAATGATCCTGAGAGAGAGAGAGCTGCCCACCAGCCAATCCCCACTTACATACTGAGCATGATGTCTATGGTATGGAATACTTCCTTTGGCAAGTTTGGGTCAACTGTACTGGCTATATCCCTCCCAGCTCCTTGCACCTGCACATTAACAAAACCTGTGAGGTTGGAAAAAGTCCTTGATCTCTTAGCAACAACTAAAAACATCAACTTACTATCAAAGTTCTTCACACACCAAATCCCATACTGAATCCAAAACACAGCAGCTACAAGGAGAAAATTAGCTCCATCCCAGCCAAAACCAGGAGCCTAACACAGCTTAGGATGCTACTGGCCTTCTAGGCCACAAGGATACATTACTGGCTCATGGTCAACTTAGTGACCACCAGGAACCCCAGGTCCTTTTCTGTCAAGCTACTTTCCAGCTTTTTGGCCCCCAGCATAAATTGGTGAATGGGGTTGTTCTTCCCCAGGTGCAGGACTTCACACTTCTCCTTGCTGAACTTCATGAGGCTCCTGTTGGCCCATTTTCCAGCCTGTCAAGATCCCTCTGGATGGCAGCATGACTTATCAGCCACTGCTTCCAGATTTGTGTCATCAGCAAAATTGCTAAGGGTACATTCTACTCCATCATCCCGATCCTTAATGAAGACATTAAACAGGACTGGACCCACTATTGATCCTTGGGGTATACCGCTAGCCACTGGCCTCCAACAAGACTTTGCCACACCAGTCAACACTCTTCAGGCCTGCCCACCCAGCCAGTTTTCAATCCACCTCACTGTCTGCTTGTCCAGTCAATACATCAACAGCTTGTCTATGAAGATCTTATGGGAAACAGTGTCAAAGGCCTCACTGTAGTCCAGGTAGAAAATATCAACTGCTCTCCTCCTGTCTAACAGGCCAGTCATAGATGTTTACCAGTTTGGTCAGTGTCAGTTCTATACTGACTGCAAGAAGGGAGAGGACTTGATCCTAAAGTTAGGATCATAAGAACAGTATACCTGCACCAACATAAAGTCTAAAGGGAAAAAGTTATCCTTCTAAAGTCTACTGACCACATTTAAGCCAGGAGAGCAACTCTACACCAGGATAGTATTTTGCAGCATACGGCCATAGCCAGTTTGGTGCAAGACTAACACCCTAAAATTAAATTTACCAACTCATGATTTCACAGCCCAATTCATTTTGTCAGGGACTATTCTAAGATTTCAACGAAGAAGCAGTTTCCAGGACTGGAAATTCGAGAGGCACTGGACAGCTGGAATTTTAAAAGTAACATCTTAAAGAAAAATATTCCTCCTTCTTTAGCCAAACACAGAGTTGTTCCTCCTTTCATCTATAAAAAGAATGAGTTTAGCCTGAGGCCCAAGATATATAAGACAGTCTTTCACCAGTGAGAATTTTCTGTACATGCTGCTTTAAAGACTACTATTTCCTGTCTGTGCAGGGGTAGAAAAAGGATCTCTACACAGTCATGAAATAAAAGTTTCTGAGCTTTCTAATAGGACTCTTCCATTGACCCTACCAAGTCTTAAACTAATGGCCCTCATAGATTAGACTGTTCTGTATACCTAAGCTAATTTGTGAGCTTCAAAGCTGTGTGTGACATCACCAAGCCATTTAAAGGCATTGAAATAGATCCCTTTAATGTATTAGGACTGTGCTCCATCTCTCCCTGTCCCTTTCTTGCCATGCTCTTTATTTCCTACACTATTAGAATTCACAACACTCCTTAGCCACCTGGAGCATAGAGATCTTGACCTGAGCTAACATCTGGCCTCTCTCTGTGACCAGTGCAAAGAGATTTCTGCAAGGATCAGTTCATCCTAAAGTGGATATTTATTTTTAGTCAGAAGAATTGTGCCCTAAAAAAATACATCTTTCTCTCTGTCATGTGACTAGTTCAGGTGTAGAAAACTGCTTGATAAAAGTGAGATGAACACATCCACATGGGTCACAGACACACACTGGGCAAACCTCTGTTCCAAGTGTTCCCAAATTAAGAATAGCAGGAGAACATTATCTCATGATGATATACCAGCTCCATTCCTTTCTAATGTACAGGTAATTGGTTATTTCAGTCGCTCAGTAAATTTCTAATTGTTTTCCTTCATGTGGCAGGTCAGTAAACTTAAGACCCCGACACAGATGTGAAATACTCCTTTTGGGTTGGTTACAAACTGCTTTGGAATGGGTCTGTGCTATGAACAAACAATCTCAGACTCCTATTTTGCCTCGAGCAAGGATCCTTATTTAACCATGCTGTTCAACTTGCAAGACATTACTGCAAAATAGAAGACTGAAGATTCAGGAATAATCAGAAAAATCCAAACAATTCCAGCATCTTTTAATAAAATACAGAATGATGAGGGCACCCTACTTAAAACAATTGGAAAAACAATTTTGCTGAGAGTTCGATGTGACCTAAACATTAGCTTCACCAACTCGCTGCACTGAACTCTCCCCTACAACGTATATCTTGAAATTCAGATCATTTCCTTTATGCTCTGCTCCACTGACTCCATTTCCTTGTTTCCATGATGGGAATGTGCTTTAAAAATAGTGTTGTTTAGCCTTTAGCTAAGACAGCTTCAGATCACCACAACAGATGCTTTCCTGAGCCGACGAGGTGAATTCCCATCACATTTTTCAGCTGATGGCATTGTATTTCAGCTTCATTAAATGAAGTTTAACTAGCGCGAGAAAAGCCATTCCTGGGCTATTTCATGCTCCATATAATCTTTAGTGTGCTGTTTTTCACCAGCATTGAGAGAGGAGGTGAGGGAGAAAGGAAGCTGCTGTCTGGATGGGAGTGCTGTCTTCCAGGGTACCTGCAGTCGTGCTAATAAGCCTGCAGGAAAAGCCGGAGAAAGCTAAGCCCAAATAAATAAGTGAATAATGTGGAACAGTGACTTAAAACAGCAAAAGTGACCATGTGTGGCAGCGGGGTTACAGTACAGTGGGAGTTAGTTTAAACAGGTACAGTGAATGGAAAAAATATTTAGAGAAGAAGAAAATCTGTGATTGGATGTTAAGAAAGAAAGAAAAAAAAAAATCTGCAAGAGCTCCTCTAATGCTGTTGCTGCTGATATTGCTTTAGTTTTCCTTCTGATATGTGGAATATTGAACTTCCTAGGCCTTAGAAAGAATTTAGTAGCAGCTTGTTCTGAACAATATGAGGTAGACAGACACAGGTATTTTTAAAATAGGAAGTATTTAACATAATTTATTCAAAATAGAGACTATCAACAAAGAACAGACAAAAGCAAACAAAAGCAACCCTGTTCCCCTCTGCAAAGACATAGGAACTATGTAACTCTCAGCGTGGTTTCCTTTAGGATTCTAACTGCTGCATCTTCAGCCCTTCTGAGATGCCCGTGCTAGGCAGCGCCTAGTAACTGTCTAGTAGTACGTATCACAGCTGCTTGGACAACAGATTCTTCTCAAAGATGAACTTTCATTCTTTTGCCTAAAGACTGCCTAGCACAATGCATCTGTAAGCATACGAGGTGCTAAGATCAGCTAAACCTGAGTGAAAAAAAAAATAAAGATTTTTTACTCTGCATAACTTGCTCTCATTTAGAAAAATAAATGCTAGTTCTCCAATCAAAACAAGATTTATGAAATGGAATTTACATCATTTTTTTAATTGGAGAAATGGTATACTCAAAATCGTAACAATTCATTTGAAGAGTGGAATGATTTCATTTCATGTAGTTTTGATTTTATTTATATGATTTAATGAAGTGCTGTGGCTATGAGTAGAGATTAACATACACTGTTACTATTATCTCATAACATTTTATTGTCTTTGCAAAATTGTTAATGATGTCTTGCTACTTAATAATTAGTGGAAAATTACTTATGATTAAAAATTTATCTTACAGAGGAGGCAGTAGAAGTGAAGGCATTGGGGCTTGCACAATATTAAGTAACCGAAAACAGAGTAGTTAACTTCAGCTTAGGTCTAATCCTGGTATAATAGCAGTTTGAAAGAAGAATCCAGATTTGGGGTGGGTTTTTTTTTTTTTTTAATAGAGCATTCTTGATTATGAGACTTTTAGGGAATAGATCACAGCATAATCTTATGTGTTCTCATGAAACAGTTAATTTTAAAAACCAGTGACAGTGGGGCGTTGGCGAAAATTTTAGGAATATATCTGAGACTTTCTGCAACTCCCCCTCTGCTCTCCCAATGAGAACAACACAGCAGCAGCAACATTCTCCTAAACATGACCTGCCACCACAGGGTAACCAAACATCGAGCTTCAATTTCTAATGAAGCCAATGAGATGCTCTCTTCATTTTAAATAAGAATCTTCAGGAGCTCTGTTATCTTGACACACACAAACATTCACACTGTGTGATCATAGACTCCTATGTCCTAATCCACAGAAAAACAGATACTTCCAGAAGGTGATTTATCAAAGACAGTTGTCTACAGTAAACAGGAGCAGTGCAATCTTTTCCCCTGTTATAGTGGAACTTAGGCAACTAAGTAGAGTAGGAGCTTTACATTTATGTGGCTGAAGTTCAGTAAAAATGTACCTCAAATACAACAACTCTTCAGTTCACTTTTTCCTTCCCATGTCTGTAACTTCTTTATCCATTACCCTAAAGACTCTCCTTGCCTCCATTTTCTGAAGGCTCAGTGGGTCTTTCTTCTCCTCTCCTCAGTCTATCAAACGTTTTTGCTTATTTAAAGCTTAAAACACCTAGTTCATAACCTTCAAGTTAAAAGCTAGAGTATATTCACTCCCTGCACCCTCAGCGAGCCCATTTTTCCCACTTAAAGTAACTGGAGCACAAGTAACGATGTTAACTCCTTAGTCCATCAGTCAGTTATAAAAGGAAAAAATTGCTAACCCATGCACCACTTTAATCAAAGTGGAAGGTTATTCATTCATTACCAACACTAAATTGCCATTGTGAAATGCTTTCTCACCTTTGAATGAGAGATTGTTACTCAAACTGCAAAGTGCATTATAAAGAGCTGTGAAAAACAAATCCAGTGATATTACAGCCCTCTCAGCATCCTGTTCACCATGTGTGCAAAGAAAGGAATTTTGTCTTATTTAATCTTATTGACCTTGATAAATAGAAGGCTTTCTCAAATCATGTTTCTCATGACAATACTTTTATGTCATATTATGCTATTTCACATTTAAACTGTGGTACACCTCAGGAACAGTGGATTTTGAAATCATAATTAAGTAGCTGATTATTACACTTTTATTTTTGTATCTTCATAACAGGGACAATAGAGGAATTCTCCGATGCTCGTATAAAAAAATTTTTATGACTGTTTAGCCTGAGCTTCCTGTCCAGTAAAGGGCAAAGATTCTCCCAATATTGTCTGTGCCAACCTTTTTATTTATCATTAAAAAAAGACATATAGTCTTCACTTTATGACTTAAGTTATCAGGTGATGGGTTTTTCCTGGGTTTAGTTAAACCTGGGCTTTGCGAATAGCTCAACTTGATGAAATTCAAATTTATTTTTGTTTATCTATAACTGAGGGGCACAATAGTCCTCAAATTTTGGAAAAGTTCAAGTGGAAGTTGCAATAGTATTTTAGTCAATATTAGTTTCAGTTGTTTTAACACCACCTAAAGCCTTGGAAAACTCTGAAAAACTAGACTAGGACACTGGCATATCTGATGTTCTGTTAAAATAACAAACAAATTTTTTTTCAGATGTAAATTATACTCAAATAGAAGTCTGAATTTATATAATAAAAATAAGTAAACTTAATTGTTTCTTTGTAAAAATACTTTTTTTTCCTAGTAAATCTTGCAAAATAAGCATACTTCTCCAATCATGAAATAAGTTAAAATTACATATTTACAAGCATTTTTATTTGGAACTATTAACATTAAGAATGGAATTGTAGCTGTTGTTTTCTGTTCAGGAGTTTACACTATGTCTGTCCCTAAGGTGTCTGGTAACTTTTACACAGAGTGATGGAACAAAATGTGTTATATACAGCATAGATAGTTCCTTGTAAGCAGGTTGCTGGCTCAGCTTCCTTTCACAAGGACGATGGAGTTTCTGTGACTTTCTCAGGGTTTACTAGGTCTTCAACTCTCTCTTTGCTTGAGTTTTGTTTCCTTTTCATTGAGTTTTTGCTTCCAAATAAAAATGCTGTTGTTAAATTCTACTCTACAATATTCAAATTCTTTATCACAGAAGAATGAAGTCAAAACTAGTTTTTGTTTCCTTTTTAAATCTTAGGAAATTTTCATCTGCCGTGGTTTTTTTTTCCAGTTTACCATAGGATCACTCATTCCAATTACTTTCTCTCATATCTATTTGATTACAGTATTTCACTACTCAAGATACTGATCCAATTTACTTGTCTCCTTATGGATATGGAAAAAGGAGTAAGAAGGAGAGAGAATGCAGGATGCAACCTGTTAATTACACCAAAATGGAGTTTACCTACATAAAATACTGTCAATGCATTCACAAAGAAACTGCTATTTCCTGATAGAGTGAATATGATAAATTCCCGTAGAAATCAAGAATAGTATATAGAAAATTAATGAGATGACCTTTCAGTTTCTCACAGTGTGAGAATTAGTGTTAAGTATCAGGCTGCAAGTTTGAAATGTGAAAAATGGAAATACAATTCAGTTGTATAACCATTGAGTGAGACCTGGAAGCCAATGGATTAAAAAAAAAAAAAAAAAGAAGAAGAGAGATTAGACAGATTCATGAAGGATACTTCATTAATGTTATTAGACTGATGATCTAAAAAAGAAATTATGCAGGCGTCCCTGCTCTTCTGACTGATGTGAGGGAGAAATGCTGTGTATCCACTTCTTATAGTCTTCCCCTAATCTACCACAATGTGCAATAATGAGAAACGAGATGTTTGTCTACCTGTATCTCTTCAGTTTGGCTTAAAATATATTCTTAAATATATAATTTTTTCTCCATCCCCAGAATCTATCTGTATGCTCAACACCACCGCAATGGCTACATCCAACTCTCTAGGCAACTAAAGCAATCCTTTCACCCAAGTATCAACTTCAGAATTGATAGGTAGGTCAGAATTGGTAGTCAGTTCACGTTTAGAGAATCTTTACAATGTCTTTGGTATAAAGACGATACCTAGAGCCTTTTCAGCAGCCAACTGGCTTCTAAATAAATACGCATAACATTTGGAGTAGACACTTGTATCCCACAGAGGAATAAACATAAAAATCACTATTTTCTTTTGGATCTTACTGGGTTCTCTTTTAGTTACTAAGAGATGCAATTTCCTATTAAGTTATAGGATAGTGAACAAATTCACTAGTTTTCCACATAAGGTCATACATGGCAAGTGCTAGAATTTTATAGCGAGGTTAAATTAGAGAAAGCTGTAGCAGGAAATGTGGGTTCTGCTGTGGAAAGAGCAATGTGAATTCAAACAGAACTAAAATGAGGAGTCTAAGAGAATGTCCTTTGGGGACAAGTCAGAAAAGATTGCCCCGTGAGTTTGACAGAACTCTGAATTTTAACCAGTGTTCAACACATATTTGACATTTTTCTGGCTCTTTGCATGCTTTGACCTAACAGAAAAGTGAGCAAGCTGTGTCAATCTCCTGTCCTTGAAAGAGTCTGCCCGGGGCTACTTTCTCATTATCTATTTAATTAGAATTTGGTTTATGTACAGGCTTCACATATAAATCAGGAAACAATAGTCTAATTTTAACTCAAAGTTTCTCCTTGAGCTTGTCTCTTCTGTCCCTCTCACCTGGGAGGAGCCCAGCATGTCACAACTCACTGTAATTTAACAGCCTTGATCCGGGACTCTGTTACCAGGGGGACCTCTCACCTCCTTCCCTCTTCTCATAAACCACCCTCAGCAATGGGGCATGCTCTAATCTGAGGTGGTTTTTCATGTTTTACAGAAAGAGTTAAAAATATTACCTTGCAAAACAAATTGAAATGCATAGCTCCAGATACCTGCCTTTACAAAGGGAGGTGATAACAGCCATTAGCCTTAGGAAAAAAAAAACCAGCATTTCATCTGGGTCTGTGATTTCAAACACAAGGACATAACATACAGCTCAGAAAACCTGCGGCATCAGTTTCTGGATGCTGACAAATATAGCAGAGAAGCATGTTTGTGTGCTTAACATGTTTCTGTATACTCTTGCAGATACACATTACTGATCGCTGTCACAGTATTGGGCTACATGGACCTTGTATGTTGCCTAGCACAGCCCTTCCTAAGTCCTTACTGTAACCTTGACTTTAAACAAAGACTTTGTTTCAAAGCTAGTTCAGGTCTGTCTAGGATGGCGTGATTGTTGTCACTACACTTGAAAGTTTCTGTTCATAAAGAGATACTTTTAATGTCTTTCAACTTAGATTTCACTTTCTATTTTGTTTTAAATTAATTAAACTATGTTTCTACTTCTTTGTCATTTCATTCACCCTTTCTTCTTCTTGTCTACTTTATTTTGTAATAATCAGAACCATACCCAATGCATCATGATTCATATAAATAACCATAGTCCAAATAAAAGGAATGTTGACAGATTAAGAGTGCATCAAACACATCCTGGACCATTCCTAGAATGCTCATAAACTGTAATGATATCAACAGTAAAAAAAAATATTGCCAGCCTGCTAGGATCCGTGCTATCTTGCTAGGATAACAGTTGAGAAAAAAATACTATTTTTCTGAAGTTCTGGACCTATCCAGATTTTCACAAAAATCCTTCAATACAAAATCAAAATCAGTTATATAGAAATATATATAAATCAATGCTGAACCCTGCGACACAACCAGTCCCTCCATTCCTTTCACAGTTAACTTCCAGGCACAACACAGCCTAGAACAGTGCAGCTGACCTGCAACTGGACTTCCCTTGCTGAAAGTCATGTTTTCTTGTATTGCTTCCAGTAACTACCCAAAAAAAAAAAAAAAAAAAAAACCAAAAAACTAATTTCAACATGGGGCACAAATTCAAAGCATGAATGTAGATAGCAAGGATTGTAAAGGGTTTTGAAGAAAGCAGTTCAAAAATGATGTAAGAGAGAAGAGCAAGAGCCTAGACAACCTTAGCTTGATCGCTTTCTCTGTGACACAGAAGCAACATATCGCACAAAGGCTACTGAGAGTTCCCTGTTTCACCGGAATGTTTCCTGGCAGCTCTGCAATTTGAGAACAGTTCTTTAATTAATTCTTTCAAATAATAGAAATTCTACACTGATTTGCTACAATTTACTCTGTAATAACACGTTTTAAGCAGGAGGTATTCATGTACCAAACGCATTATTCACTACACTCCAGTCACTGCCACACCTGAGCTGCCTGCTCCAATATGTTCCTTTTTTGATATGCATCTGTAAATTTTAAAGTTTCAGCTTTCATTACATCTACTTATCCCATGTTGATCCACGTCATACAAGAAGCTCTGGCCTTCAGATTTTGCATCTTAAAAGGAATAATTCATCTTTTCTCCTCCTACCCTTCCTCTTTTCTCATAGTAACTCTTATCATTAGAAGTGGTATCTTTTATGATCTAGCAAATAGTACTTTTTCAATGCAATCAGTACAAATTAACACCAATACAAATTTCCCTTTATTTTTCCATCAGTGGAACTGTCTGTCTCATCTTGTTTTTATCTCACTGCCTATTGTTTTCAAAGATGCAGTTAAGCCATGGTGTTTTAGCAAATCCCAGTCTTTATTTAAGTCTGAAAGGAGATTTTAAATCCTACCCTGACATCAAGTTATGAAGTAGTGAAAAAAAACTGTAGTCACTTCATAATGAAGTAGAAAACTCTTTACCGGGCACTGTGCAGTTTTCTCTTTGGAGCAAGGGGTGTGTATTCCACACAAAAAGTGGTTTCTGGTATCTATAAAACATCCGTTGTAGGCATTTATACAGTTTAAATAATAAACAACTGAAATTACAACATGGGTTCATGAACAGTGAAATAATGAAACGTAGCTACTCCATTCAAATCGTTAGCAGCACGACAGAATACAAAAGTATTTGCAACGTGAAGAAAATGGAACCTGGTTAAACTCTTGTCTCTTTATCTTTTTAGTACACAATGGAATAACTCAATTATGCAATCATCTCTTAATATCTATGATTCTTCCCACTCTGGTGTAGTTTTTAATGAACAGGATAAACTACAGAAGAAAATATTTTCAAAGTAAGCAAAGCACCAGCTGTTATAAAGGTTTTTTAAGTGGTACCTTACAGTATTCTTTTTCTTACTCATTATTTGTATTATGGTAGTGCTATAGATATCCAGGCTTTTAAAAGCTTTCCAGTGTGCATGATGTTATAAAATACAGATAAGAGAGACAACTCAAGACTCTTCTCCATTTCTTTCTATTTTATCAGTTCAAATGCTGTTGGGATTGTTTAAGAGTTGGTCAGAAGATCAGCATTGTCTCAACCTTACAGAATCCTACCAGAAGAGACCCTGAGAGATCAATGAATGCAATGTTATGCAAGTTCTGAATGAGATAGGAAGTAAAGTGATCCTGCTACCATGCTAAAACTCATCTCTAAATGTTCCAACTTTCATGGAAAAAAAAATTGTTTGGAAAAAAGTAGGAATGTTTTATCTAGCCTGAGAAACACTGATTCAAAAACACAGTGAATTCTTTGAATTATGTGACATTTCCTGAATCTTATGTTACATTAATAGTACTCACAAGTGTCTGATATTCTTTGATTTTAAAATACTAGCCCAAGATAGGAAATTCCCAATCCACAAAATACTCAGGAATGAGGACACCAGCTTTTTCATTATATCGTCCCTAAGGATGAATCTTCAAGTAGAGCGTGCCTTCCCAGGGGACTGCATGACACTGCAGCTCCTGCGCCTTGGCTTGGAGGAACATCTGAGAGCCTGGATCCACAAAGGCTGAGGAAGCAGTTGACACTGACACAGACTGGCTGTGACTGATTACTGGAAGATAAAGCTTTTGTAAACATGCAACCAAAGGTAAGATAGAATTGGGCCTCAGCCATCCTAGTCAAGCATTTTAGCACAAACTCATATCCATCAGCAGTTTGCGCTCACTCTGAAGGGCTTATGCTGAAGTGAGGGCATATATTCCCAGTTGCTAGCTCAGTGGTAGGACAACCTGGCAACAACATTAGCTGCTTCAACAAGATTCTCTAGAGCTTCTCTGTCTGAACCTTCAAAAAAAAAAAAGCATATGTATTCTTTATTTATATCTGGAACTTTTACAGAGGCTCTTGACTTTTGGAGCAAAGTAAAGCAGTCCTAATGCACTCCAGCCCTATTTGATGCAGATGTGGATAGGTCAACATGATTTTGATTGTTGCGTTTTAGTCCGATATATATGGGAAAGCCATCCAAGGAGAAACAAGCCAGAAGCAATACTCACCATGCTTTCTCTTTTCCAGGCAAAATGAGTGTATGTGAATCCGAAATAACTTTTCTCCTGCCTTGGACACTCAGATATTGTTAACCAGGTCTCCTTCCTCCAAGTATATCATAAAGATCAGTATAGCTTGTGTACTGTGAAGGCAGTCTCCCTGTGCTTTCCCAGTCCTTCTGCAGGGACACTGGACTCTTTGAATGAAGAAATGGCAGAAGAATCTCTTCCACACTCTCCCTGCAGCCAGGGATGAGTGCCTTCTCTCCTACTATGTACAATTTAGATGCCACCCTCCCATTTCTGTACATCAGAAAATTTAAATGGACAAGCACATACGACAAAGCAGTTAAGCTGCCTATAACCTCAACAAAGATTTAGCAAATGGATCACATGCTGTTGTGGTTTTGCTTAGTGAGGGGGGCCTAAGGTGGTAGCTTTTGTAGGAAATTGCTAGAAGTCGCTCCCCTTTGTTCAGTGGACTCGGCCGGGCCTAGGGCGGACCCACTGCTGGCCAAGGCTGAGCCGATTGGGAGCAGAATGTCCCGTGGTAGCACCTCTGCGATAACATATTTAAGAAGGGGAAAACAGAAAAAAAAAAGAAGAGAAGATGTGACGAAGCTGAGCAAGGGCAGAGGCCCAGAGGGGGAGGCGCAGGCCTCCAGGGCCTTGCAGGCCTCACCCTCTGGCCTCTCGCCAGGCGGCCGACTGGGCCCAACTCAGCC